>OVAN01015153.1:0-11531 GCA_900406275.1 Anastatica hierochuntica
AAGGGAGTTCATTCACCCGATCTAAAGATTTATCTATCCTTCTACCCATTCCCCAAATCCATCGATTCTCATCTATCATTTTCTTCATCCATCTTCTACCTTTCATCTTCTTTTCGTTATAATAAAAAAAACCAAAGAAAACCCAAAAAGAAAAATTCAGATCTCTTTTTTCAGAAGATTCAGGGATTAAAAAAACCTAGAGTTCTCAAGGTTGCATCAGTTATACAGTTATGTTTCTTGCTGTGCCAAGAAATCAGGTTATTGCCTAGAAAGAAACATCCTCCCGATGTACTTTTCCGATCATCTGAGCATCCTGTCCAGTCTGCATCACAAAAACCAGCTAAGTTAGCATTTGTATCTTTAGTGTAGTAGATACCTAAGTCCAGTGTCCCTCGAATGTATTTGAATATTCGCTTCACTGTTGCCAGATGAGAAGCTCTGGGAAATGCTTGGTACCGTGCACATACACCAACACTAAAGCAAATGTCTAGTCTACGAGCAGAGAGATACAATAGACTTCCAATCATAGCTCGATACATGGTCTCATTCACTTTTTTCCCCTCTTAATCTTTGGACAGCTTTGTCGTGGTACTCATTGGTGTTTTTGATGCTTTGGAGGTCTCCATTCCAAATATCTTGATCATGTTTTTAGCATATGTGCTCTGTGTCACAAAGATTCCATTCTCCATCTGCTTGATTTGCAGGCCAAGAAAGTAGTTCATCTCACCTACCAAACTCATCTCAAACTCATTTGTCATGTCAATAATGAACTTATCTACCAATGTTGTTCTCGTTCCTCCAAAAATAATATCATCAACATACACTTGAAAAACCAGAAAATCATTCACATCTTGTTTGATGAAGAGAGTTTTGTCGACACTACCTCTCAGAAATCTTGACACAAGCAGGGACTGTGCCAGTCATTCGTACCACGCTCAGGGAGCTTATTTCAAGCCATAAAGGACCTTTTTCAACATGTAAACATGCTCAGGAAATTCAGGATTCTCAAAGCCTTTTGGTTGTGCCACATACACCTCTTCTTGAAGAAGACCATTTAGGAATGCACTTTTAACATCCATTTGAAATAGCTTGATTCGTAGGTCACATGCTATCACCAACAGAAGTCTGATAGACTCAAGTCGAGCTACTGATGCAAAGGTTTCATCAAAGTATACCCCTTCAATCTGAGAGTAACCCTGAGCCACTAGTCGAGCTTTGTTTTGTACTATTGTTCCATTCTCATCAATCTTGTTCTTGAATATCCACTTAGTTCCAACTACATTTGCATCTAGTGGCCGTGGAACCAGATCCCACACATCAAGCCGAGTAAACTGCTCAAGCTCTTTATGCATGGACCCGGTCCAAAACTCATCCTCCAATGCCTCACCAACATTCTTGGGCTCTATGAGGGACACAAAGCACGCATATTCAACCACCTCTGTGAGCATAACCATTTCTTTGAATTTGATCTTCTTCTTTCGAGTCACCATCCTTTAATTTAGATCTCCAATCAGGTCTCTTTCCGAGTGATTCTTATGCACCTGAAGACTATCACTTGGAATGACTTGTTCTTCTGTCTTATTATCTGCTTCAACTTTTTTTGAGACAGTTTCTCTGTGTGACTCAGGACCTTCTTGTTGCACTCCAGTAATTCGATAGTTACTGCTATCATCAAATACGACATTCACCGATTTGATCACTGTTTTGGTCCTCCAGTTGTACACTCGAAATGCCATACTGTTTGTAGCATATCCAAGGAACATCCCCTCATCACTCCTAGAGTCGAACTTGCCTAGATTGTCTTTGTCATTTAGAATATAGCAGACACACCCGAAGACATGAAAATAACTCAGATTTGGAGTTTTCCCTTTCCATATTTCATATGGAGTCATGTTTGTGCCTGACTTCACATACACGCGATTGATTATGTAGCATGCAGTGTTGACAGCTCCAGCCCAAAACCTGATTGACACATCATATCCATGTAGCATGGCTCGAGTCATTTCTTGCAGGGTTCGATTTTTGCGCTCAACAATACCATTATGTTGAGGATTTCTAGGTGCTGAGAATTGGTGCTTGATTCCTTGACTTGGGCAAAACTTGTCAAACAGGTCATTTTGGAATTCTCCTCCGTGATCACTCTTGATCTGTATAATACTTCTCTTTTCATTTTTGAGCTGCAAAGCCAGAATCTTGAAACTTTCCAACGTTTCTTTTTTTCACGAAGGAAACGTACCTAGGTGAATCGTGAGAAGTCATCCACTAGTACCTGAATGTACCTTTTTCCTGACAAGATTTTAGTCTGTACGGGCCCCATCAAGTGCATATAGACCAGTTCCAGAATGCCTTTCGATGAACTCTCACTCAGGCGCTTATGTTGAACCTTGATCTACTTTCCTTTGTTGCAGGCACCACATACCACATATGAAGAACTTTCTAGCTTAGGGATTCCACGGACTACTCCAGCATTTACCAGTTTAACAAGACCATCGGTGTTCATGTGTCCTAGTTTCTTGTGCCATACATCCAGTTTGGAATCCATGGCTGAGAAACAGGTGGCTGAGGGTTTCCACATGTAGCAATTATTTCTTGAGCGGACTCCATGCAACACGACTCTGTTGTGTGAATCAATTGCTTCCACTTCAGTTTTTGTGAACACAACCTTTAAGCCCTCATCACATAGTTGATTGATGCTAATCAGGTTCGCTTTGAGTCCTTCAACCAGGTATACATTGACTATCTTAGGTTGTTCTGTAGTGTTGAGGGTCCCCACACCTTGAAACCTTCCATGACCTCCATCTCCAAATGTGACCTTTCCACCTTTTACTTCCTCAAAGGTCTCAAGATTTTCTCGGTTTCCAGTCATGTGCCTACTACACCCACTATCAAAATACAACCTTTGTGAGTCTTGCTCAGAAGTAGAGGTATACACCACATTGTTCAGAAGGTGAATGTGTCTTTTTTACTGCAACACCTGTTTCCTTTTGGCTTGGTCAACAGTTGTGGTGCTTTCCCTTTAGAACCAAAAACATTTTGTTTTGCTTGAGCTGGTTCCATTCGGGTTAGTTCAACTCTTTCCTCTTTTGTGGTTCTTCCCTTGACGAACTTTGTAGTCCCTGAAGTTCCTACTGCATCCACATACTTAGAGTATCCAAGACCCTAGTTAACCTTGGGAGGTTGCCCCATCTACAAGATTTTATCCGGTTCTTCAGTGCCATTGTTGAGCATCCTCACTTGTTTGTGATTCTCCACCAGCTCATGGTACAAGTGTTGAGCTCTCTCTTGCTTTTCACTAACTTGACCTTGAAAAACCTATAGATGTGTCTCTAGAGCTTCAAATTTCTTCTTCTCCATAGCAAGAGGTTCGACCAACTTCAGTTCTTCCTTCTTATCTATCTCGTCTGAGCTTTGATCTAATTCTAGGATGTTAACTCTTGCTTTTAGAAGAGCTTTATCCTTTACCAGCTGAAGGTTGTCGTTGGTCAGAGTGAGCCAACTTTCATACAGCTTCCAATACTCAGCCTTAGCATCAACTTCATCATCATCAGATTTTGATTCAGACTCCATTCCAGTTGGTTTCTCCGGAGCTTTTGCTGTAAAGGCTACAAAGTCCTGTAGATTCTCCTCATCTTCATCTTCCGTTTCTGAATCACCAAACACACAGAATGAATTTTCCTTAAATCAGTTGATGTTTGGGCATTCATTCTTTGTGTGTCCCATTCCTCTACACTCATGACACTTCAATTCTCTTCTTTTTGCTAATGGACAATCTGCTTTAACATGACAAAACGCTCACATTCAAAGCATTGAAGTTCAGATCTTTTTTTACCAAACTCACGCTCTCCACGCAAGTTCCTGGTGTTCTGACCCTCATGGTCATTCTTCGAGAATCGTTCACTTCTCAGGTTATGCGAGTTGTCCTTCTCCACACTTTTGAGCATCTTACCAAAGTTCCTAGCTAGCAGACTCATGTTCTCTTCCAATTTCTGTAGTCTCCCATTATCTGCTTCAGCAGAAAATGTTATACCCTTTTTGACCTCTCCAACACCAGAGGCTGCTTCCATTTCCTCAGCTTTCAACATTCCTACCAGCTTGTCAAACTTGAGTTCATCAGTGTTGGAGGTCATCTTCAGAACAGCTCTGTGAGCTGAGAACTTCGCTGGCAAATATCTGAGCAGTTTCTTAACCAGTTTCTTATCTTTGTATTTCTTGCCTAACACAGATGCCTCATGTGCCATTTGCTTCAGCTTGGCATTGAACCCAGCCACCGTCTCGTTTGGATCCATTCTGAGCATTTCGAACTGAGAGGCGAGATGATACAATCTTGTCCGTTTGACACTAGTATCACTTTCAAATGAGTTCAGCAGAATTTCCCATGTTTCTCTGGCTGATTCACTTCCTTGAATCAACTTGAACTGTTCCAAGTCCACAACACCAAATATGGTAGATAGAGCTTTGGAGTTAAACTTTGAGTCTTTCTTTTCTTGCTCAATACACATGTATTTTGGTTTGGGAATTTTGTTGCCTTTACCATCCAGAGTATAAAGCTCTTCCTATCCGTCCTCAACGGCAGTCCATGCATCTTCGTCGACACTCTGTATCAACTGTTTCATCTGGACCTTCCAGTGACCATAATTGTTTTCATCCAGAACAATAGCCTTTTGTACAACAACCAGTACCTTGACCGTGGTGTTCATCTTAAGTCCAAGATCTCAACCTGTAACTTGGGTTGAACTGCTCTGATACCAATTGAAAGAACTAAATTGATGAACAACACAAACACAAATAGAAAAACACAATCTCTTATTAGGAATCGTTTAAACACACATTTTAATCTGATTGACTCAATCCACCACAGCTTGGTGATTGACACATACCGATCCCTAGATACTACCCAATGAAGTACACTCTTCCCTCTCTCAAAGATACATGCACTCACCAACCACAGATGCTGTATCACCCAGGCGTCCTTTGTCTCTTAAGCAGACTGTTGCTAAAAACCTAGATTTTGTTCCTCGCTTTCTGCAAAAAGTGTCTCCTCTCCAAACAATGATATAACACTTATATTACCGCTCCACCAAATATCCTCCCAATATTCTCGTGTATCTTCCAAATCTCCAATATTCCTTTTGTTCTTATTTTTCTTTTCTTTTCGAACACGTCAGCAGCTAGTTCTTCATACTTCTGTATCTGTTGTGTCATACATCAAAATCTTGTTGCACGTGCCTGAGCCAGAACTCTCGTTCTCACAAAAGGGTTACTACAGAAAACCCCTGAAAAATTAATAGAAGCACAATAATCTTATGCTAGAGAGGAATACTTTGTGCTTTACATCAATATTTAGAGAGAAATTGGCAAAACACAGTTCTAAACAAATCTAAAGATCCAGTATCTAATTGATGTATTTTTTGGCTCTGAAACAATCTATGTAAGATGTATATTTTCGTATAAATACAATTCAGATGGAAAAAGAAAACAAATCTAAAGATCATTTTTAATGAAGTGGTTACTGTACACACACGAACCAAAGTCAAATAACACTTGCATAATTTTTCTCATCCATTTAGGGAGAAGAGCTTGACATAGATGAAACCAACACTTCTTATTGATCTTTCAAAATACTAAATAAACATAACTCGAATTTATTACCTTTTCAAAATCTCAAAACCAATCGTCCTAACTTTTTATTTCGATGGAAACACAACATAACCGAGAAATAGGAAACATAGAAGGAAATTTGAAAAACCGTCAAGGGATCCAAAGACAAAAATAAAATTCCATAGGCATCGACAAACTGAAAAATTTGATATGCAGCACTTGTATCACATGGTTGAAAGAAAATGACGGAAGACTAGCAGAGAACAACTTTCAGAAGATCTAGGAAACCTCTAGAGAACAAGCGACTCAATCATATACCGTCAATTCGGGGTTGACTCTATTCGCATCATACCGAGAGAAGCTTTGACCGACTGAGAGAAATCAGAAGATTGATCATCAGTCTAGATAGTTAGGGTTGATTTCTTTATGACTAAGAAATGTGAGAGTTACCAATTCAATCTCATTTGTGGAAGCTAAGGAGTTTAAAAACGTTCTTCACATTGAATTAGAGTTTAATATGTAAGTACACATGTCACCTTCACATGTGGTGATGTGGCACATTGCCGGAGAGTGGTATCCTCAAATCTTAAATATAATTTAGACCCTTTTTCAAATTACTACACAAGCTAAATTGAGTTCATTTCTTTTTCTTTCTTACAAGCAAATTATTATCCTTTTTCTTGAATTTTCACGCAAGACCCTTTTCCTTTTGTCTTTTTTACATGTTTAAAAAAGAAAACCTACATTAAATTGATTTTTTGGTATTATTTAAAGTAAATGTCGATGTTTGCAACAATTTTTAAAGAAAATTAGCTATCTATCTATATTATTATTAGATATGAAGTCAAAAGTTTATCTGAAAATCACAAAGAGTATGTTGGTGATGTGGTATCGCATAAGGCTATCTCAAAGTTTTGAAAAAAAAGAAAAAAACTTAAAAAATTTTTGTGTCAAGATCTCATGCATCTATTTGGACTTGACATCATCATATTACTTCTTTACTCTTCCCTCATATTTTCTGAACAATTTTTACCAAATTGGCCATTGTTTTATTTTTCGGCCTATAAAAAGCCTCTCTTAGCTCGTCCACAGTGGAAAAAAACCTAATTCAACCTTATATAAATATATCTAACCTTTAAAAATTTGTCAAAACTCTAAATACATGATTTTCACAATTTTTTAAAATCTTTTTTCCTCATGGTTTTATGGTCTATTTTTAAATATTCTTAAATCTATTTGAGTTTAGTTCTTGACAAAACTCGATTGTGATATATTTATGTTTACCATGTTCTGTTGTGTTATGTACAAAATCATATGAACCCAAATTTTGTTTCCTATGAATTTTACGTTGTTTATCTTACTATGTTTTATGATGAATCCTATTTCTTTAACCACAATAATTGATTTTTTAGATCACGACTTGCGCCAATGAGTGTTCCTATTACAACACACCAGAAGGGTTGCTGAAAGATTGTGTCAATGATTTTTGCTAAGTGTGGTGAACATTTTGAAGCAATTTAAGGATTCAACTCAAGCTAAGACTCAGAGTCAAGTAGCCAAGGATGCAAGTGAGAAGTGTGTAACTTAAGTTGTATTTGATTTAATCCAATTAAAGGAAAAGGGTAAATTCCTTAGCTTATGTTAGATCTTTTTCATCTTATCTCTCTCTCTCTAGAGAGAGTTTGATACGGTGATGGTGAGAGAGCTTTGTAACCGAGAGATAGAGAGAGAGCTTGGGTTAGAGAGATCTTGTTGATTGGGAAACACTCATTGTTCACCACAAGTTTCTAGTGTATTTTCGGAATCCTTCTGGCGAGATGTAGATTTTCGTTTTGGAACCAAACTCATTAAATCCTTGTGTTGTTAAGTTAATAATCAAGTGATTAGGTTCTTAGGATCTCCTTCAAGGTTATTGCGAGCCGAATCGTGTTCGTTATCCTCACAAATTGGTATCAGAGCCTTGTGTTGGGAATATCCTGAAATCATTTGTACTTTACTCTAAATAAAGTTGTAGTGTCGAATTTTGACACATCGTGTAATATTAGGGGTTATGATGTTTTGCTAGAGACCACTCATAATTTATGGAAAGTCCATTACTAATATTGTACGATCCTACAGGGTCACACACCTAAGCAAATTGGATCAAAGTATTTTTGGGTTTAATTATTTTATTTATATGATAAATGAAATAATAATATTATATATATGTATATATATATATATATGTGTGTGTGTGTGTGTGTGTGTGTGTGTGTGTGAGTGTGTGTGCATGTGCGTGTGCGTGTGCGTGTGCGTGTGTGTGTGCGTGTGCGTGTGCGTGTGCGTGTGCGTGTGCGTGTGCGNGTGTGTGCGTGTGTGTGTGTGTGTGTTAAAAGTCAATGTGGGCTTCGTAGCCCATCTAGCTAGGTCAGTTGGAGCATATATATATTAACTCCTCCGTTTGAGTTTGAGAGATAAGACATAACCAGAAACCCTAAAAATAAGGCATAGATAAATTGTTTGTCTATTTTTGAGATCTGATCTCAACGGCGCTAGCACCCCGATTCGATCCAGTTTGTGTGCGTTTGGATACAGGTAGAGACACGACACTTGGGGTGCTTAAAACCTCTATCCAAATCTAGATCAGACTTCTGTTGCGTATTTTCCAGGTATATTCGATACCCCGTAAATTATATTCAGAGCCAATAATTTGCACGGTTTTTGGGAATAAAATTCGTAAATGTATTTATAAATTGTTTATAAATCATTACGAATTCATTCAGTGGTATCAGAGCATACGTGTATAATTTTGATTTTGAATCGAGTAGATATATTGAGATATGTGAAAAAAAGAGTTAACATTTGATCATTGGGTTTTGATGGTCAACTTGAATTCAATATGATAACGTATGATCATTGGGTCATACGATCAACCTGGTTTATTTCATAAACCAATTGGTTTGGTTTTTTTCGTTCGTCTTTAGAATTTTGGAATTAATCAACATTATTTATAATTAGATAATCATTGATTTTAATTTGATTAAAATCTATTTATATGTTTATGATCAAATTAATATATATATATATATAAATATATATATTAGATATGTATAAGTTATATTTATTTATTTATATTTCATATAAATGTTAAATATAAAATAAGATGAATTTTTTTTATAATGTTTTATTCTAAAACCTAATTTGATTAGGATTTAAAATTTTTAGTTAGATTCATCAACAATTTAAAGATATTAATTTTTTTTAATTGATATTATTGTTGATGTCTACTGAGTATATAGAGATATACATGTTTATTATATTATGGAGATTTACAATATATGTATGTGTATGGATGTACATGTAATTATATATTCCTTTTAATCAAAATAATTAAATTTCTTAGTATATAATAATTTGATAAGGTTCCTAATTTGATTAGGTTTCACTATTAACTAAGATTAATTATATAAATAATTATTTATTTTAATTTGATTCAAATTAATTTAATTATTTGTAATCCAATTAAATATGCATATTAGATATGTATTACTTGAATTTTAATAATTTATATTGGATATAAATTTTAAAATATAAAATTATATTAAAAGTAAGTTCCTCAAATAATATCAAGTATCTTATGACTTCCCAATCTTGTCATTTTTCAAGGCTTGTTTCGTTGTGTGATGGGCCTGCCATGCAGGGTGTCCACAATTACATGAGTGAGGCAGATGGTAATCGTTACCATATGAAAATAGATTGGTTTGCTTGATTATGCTGTCAAAATGGTTTTGGACTTATAGACATAGGGTTGGGTTAGACATAAGATGTCATTCACAAACAAGAGTTATATTAGATATAATTAGCAATGTGGTTGCTTACCTAAATAACTGGTGTTTAGGCGATGGGCCAAAGCTCACTTGAACTCCAGTGAAATATGGATCTTGGATCATTACACTCAGTTTGAGGAAAATGTAGCTTTGGGTGTAATAAGAGTTTTCTTAAATGTTGAGAACGCTCAAAATTCATGAACATCATATTATACATTATCTTTCTTTCCTAGAAAATATGTCAAATCCTCATTATTCTTATTCATTTTTATATGATCTTTGGAAGGACAAATTGAATGAATCAAATTCCTCAAATTGTATTGAAATCTGAGTCCTCTAAAAGGTTCAAGGAGTTTCTAAAAGAAGTACAAAGTCAATTTGACTTGAAAATTAAAACTTTAGGATTAGATCGTAGAGCTAAATTTATAAGCATGATTTTATGTGATCATCTCAGAGAATGTGAAATTGTTTCATAACTCACTTATCTAGGAACACCACAATGAAATGGTGTGTCTGAAGGGAGAGATCGAACCTTACTAGATGTCATTCGACTGATGATGAGTCACATAGATCTTCCAATATTCTTTTGGTGATATGCACTAGAAACGCTTGTGTTTACACTGAAAAAATTCCATCAAAGTCAGTTGAAAAGACACCACATGAGATGTGGGTTGGAAATGTTCCTAGTTTATCTTTTTAGAAGATTTAGGGTTGTGAAGTGTATGTCAAACAGTTGACTATTGTAAGTTTACACCTAAGTTTGATAAATGCTACCTCGTTAGTTGTCTTAAGAAGACATAGGAATATTACTTTTACTATCTAATTGAGAACAAAATGTTTATTGCTCAGAATGATGTCTTTCTTGAAAGGAATCAGTGGGAGTAAAGTATTACTCGAATAAGTTCAAGAACCACATAAGGATGTTCTAAGTTTTTAGAAAGAACATCAATTGGATCTACAAAGAGTCGTGGAATCCACAAATGTGGAGTTTGAGGTACGTTGGTTTGAGAGTCGTCACAAACCCAATAGATTTGGGTTTTGGGTAACATACCGTCATGATCTATTGATTTTAGAGAATGATGAATCAATGTCTTACGAGGAAGCATGATGGACCCAGACTCCAATTAGTGGCTTTAAGTCATGAAAACCAAAATGGAGTACATGTCAGTAAACAAAGTACGGACTTTGGAGGATTTACCTGATGGCTTAAAACCATTAATTGTAAATGTATTTAAGAAAGAAAACTAACATGGATGGTGATATTTAGATATTTAAAGCTAAATTGGTGGTAGAAGTAATAAGTAGACTCATGGTATAGACCATGATGAAACTTACTCACTAGTTGTAGAGCATAAATCCATTCGGTTTCTCCTAGCTACTGCTGCATATGAGATATGGAAAATGGATGTGAAACAAATTTTTGTATTGGATACTTTGAAAGTTTCACAGTTCTGAAAGTGCTAGGAAGGTATGCAAGCTTCATCGTTCCATCTATGGTATGAAGCGAGCAACGCGGAGTTAAAATCTTCATTTTAATGGAAGCTCAAAGAGTTGGATTTCATTAGAAATGAAGACAAGTGTGTTTGCAAGAAGACTAGTGGGAGTGTAATAACCTTTTTGGTATTGTATGTAAATGACATACTGCTCAATAAAATGATATTCCTTTGCTTTAGTACCTTAAGACTTTGCTAGGAAGCTATTTCTTGGTACAAGACATGGGAGAAGTTGTTTAGATTATTGGAATAAAAGTCTATAGAGATAGATTAGATAAGCTCTTGGACTGTGTCTAGATACTTATAGTGATAAGATCTTACATAGGTTCAAAATGCATGATTCCAAGAGAGCTCTCTACCTATATCTCATGGAATAATTCTTCGCAAAACTCAGTGTCCTCTAACATCTGATGAGCGAGAATGCATGAGCATGATGAGCAGATACCATCCAGGTGAAAGTCATTGGATGACAGTCAAGAATATCCTTGAGTACTTGAGAAGGACTAAGGATAAGTTCTTAATCTATTGAGGAACTTAGGAGTAAATAATAAGTTATAAAACCTCATGAAGAATGTAAGTATGTGAGTCATACTATTGCTTTAAGTACTAGAATTTGAAAGATAAGATCTTGATT
>OVAN01015154.1:0-11530 GCA_900406275.1 Anastatica hierochuntica
AAATATGGACTTGTCCACGAAGTCACTGTACACGCGCGCGTCTTGTGTTAATCTGAAGGGCAAAATTGTCCAAATTTATCCTGAAAACTGAAAAAGTGCCCTATATCTCATATGTGTCTTTTTTGTTCAAAAATGCCTTATAATGTAAATCACTCTTTTTTTTTTTTTAGCAGCATAGCAATCTTGTAGTGCGTAGAAGTATTTATTCGAACAAAAAAAGAAAAGAAGAAAAACGACAAAAAGAAGACTTAAAAAGTAGTACAAATGTCAGTGAGTACGTGAAAGACTTAAAGACATAGAACCAGTTCCATAGTGACTGGTCACGACCGGTCACCTTCTCCCGATTTCCCAAAGCGTCTCCCACCAAAACCGGAACTCTTCACTTTTCACTTTATAAATTTCAAATCGAACATTTCATATTACATGATCACATTAGCATATACTAAAACACCACAACTATATAGCATAATTAGTATGCAAACAACGATTAAACACCCGTTTAAAATTTTTCCATATTTAAATTGCAATATATTCCGAGAAAAAAAGTAGGTAAATGTGGTGAAACAAAGAACACATTAGTTGACTGAATAGCGAGATAAATAAGCATAAATTACAATTTGACAGAATCAAGAAATTAGTTAAAATTTCACATAGAAGATGTTTTAAAGAAAGTTTCCATATAGTAATTGAACTTCTCCTCGTAAGTGTATGGATTCATTTTGAATACCTTTTGACAAAAAAGCGTCAGGATCTACGTATGAGCTATGTGACTATGTCAATGAGAGCAATTAAACCTAAGCTAGTAATCACAAAAAGATGATCATTGACCAAAAATTGTAATGCTCACTAAATTCTCTCGTACTATAACCTTAGATATTTTTTGTGTAGACATTTTATTTTTTAAGATTTACTTATATTTTAATTTCTAAACATATAACAACATAAAAACTGATCGTGGTTGCTTCATAAAGAAAGCAAAAAGCTTCTCTCTCTCTCTCTCTTAACCTCTCGTTTCATCGTCACCATTATCTCTTACACTGTTACTCTCTCCTCTCTCATTTTGCTATGGCCGATGCATACGAGTCTTATCATGTCCTTCAACAAAACCGACGAGACAAACTTCGGATCCCTTCTCTAGATTCCCACTTCCATTTTCACCCTCCTCCGCCTTCTTCCTCCGGCGGCGGCGGCGGAGGAGGAGTGTATCCACTCGCCGACTCCGATTTCCTCCACGCCGGTGGATTTCACTCCTCCAACAACCCTAACCACATATCCAACCCTAGCTACAGTAACTTCATGGGATTTATCGGTGGCCCATCTTCCTCTTCATCCGCCGCAGGCGCCGTCGCCGGAGATCATTCCTTTAACGCCGGACTCTCTTCCGGAGACGTTCTTGTCTTTAAACCAGAGCCTTTATCTCTCTCTTTGTCCTCTCACCCTAGGCTCGCTTACGATCTAGTCGTTCCCGGAGTTGTTAACACCGGATTCTGCAGATCTGCCGGCGAAGCCGCCGCCGCGGCCGTCACCGTCGCTTCAAGAAGCTCAGGCCCGCTCGGACCGTTCACAGGCTACGCATCGATTCTTAAAGGATCTAGGTTCTTGAAACCAGCACAAATGCTTCTTGATGAGTTTTGTAATGTAGGTCGTGGGATTTACACCGATAAAGTCATCAACGACGACGACGATGATTCTTCTCTGTTTCTTGATCCGATGGTTGAGAATCTCTGCGGCGTCTCTGAAGGAACCGTAGGAGATAACGGTAAGAAGAAATCAAAACTCATCGCCATGCTCGACGAGGTAATAATAATGATAAATATATTTTTTAGGACATCATTTATTATCTGTAAACTAAAGTGATTACATCTTTATAGTATGCATGTATGTATGTGTATTATTGTGTTGAATGTTCACAGGTCTTGGTCGGTGTCCTTTGGAATTGGAGACAAAATGTGATAAATGTTATGTCTCTTAAAAAAATAAGATCTTCCTTGGAAAATGAAACTCCTTCAAAAATTGTTTAAAACATTATATTGTAATAATTTTATCTCGTTCACTATAGAATATGTTATTACAATTTTGATTAAATTTTAGCCCTACGTTTTGCTAGAATAGTAGATGTTATAGAGTCTAGATTACAAGTACAAAGCTTGCCCTCTTCTTCTACTTTACTGTGATTATTTTGGTGGACTCTATAAGGTTATTTATTATCTTGTGGAAGTAACTTTATATGAAGCTTTGTTAGCTCTTGATCTCTTATTGTGAATTAGATTCTTTAAATCTTAAGAGATATAAACTTAAGTGATCAAAAGTGAAATTCTTCTTTATGAAGGGGAATATATGCACAAACTAGACACTTGATCTTAAAGCTAAGGACATAAATATATTGATTAGTTTATTCCGAGGTATATATCATTCTTTTTTAATATGGAACTTATGTACGAGCCCTTCAAATTTATTATAACACATTCTGTTGTATAATTGGGAATCTAACTACATTTTGCACGTGACGTTTTGAAGGTTTACAAGAGGTATAAGCAATATCTTGAGCAACTTCAAGCTGTGATGGGCTCATTTGAATGCGTTGCGGGTCTCGGGCACGCAGCTCCATTCGCGAGCCTAGCCTTAAAGGCATTGTCTAAGCATTTCAAATGTTTGAAGAATGCTATAACGGACCAGCTTCGATCTAGCACCAATAACAAGATACAACAACAATGTGGTCAGGTGATGAATTCTGAGAATAAGAGCGAGTCCTTGAGATTTGTAGGAAGTGATAGTTCAAGAGGCTTATGTTCTGCTGGTCAAAGACATGGATATCCTGATCACCAAGGTCCTGTCTGGAGACCACATCGTGGCCTGCCCGAACGTGCTGTCACTGTCCTAAGGGCTTGGCTCTTTGATCATTTCTTGCATCCGTAAGTAACCCTTTTTATGGCTATATCTATAGGCATTTTAAAGCACACTTTTAAGTTAACATATGCAAAGTCCAATATACTAATAACTAGATGTCTGTATCATGTTTCAATATGATATATTCATCTATCAAAAAGACATTAGCCACATTGTATATGTATATGCTTGTGAACAAATAGCTTTTCTTTTGACATCACTCGTGAGCAAATAGCTAAATGGATGTGTGTGTGTATGTGTATAGGCATGCATAGAAGTTTATGATAACTTGGAAGTATGTTTTGATGGGACATATCGAATGCTTGTTTGTTTCTCAAACTTAGAAATGTCGTTTTATAAGTGTAACTATGTGTGTTATAGATATGCATATGTAAGTGTATAAAGTGATATAGTATTAAATTTGTAGTTGTCTCTGTGTTTTGTTACAGTTATCCAACTGATACTGACAAACTCATGTTAGCTAAACAGACCGGTCTCTCGAGAAATCAGGTTTCACTTTTGATATCTTCAGCTTTTATTTTTCACAATTCAATAAACTTCTTACTAGATAATTTTTAAATTTTTTTTGAAAAACTTCTTGCTATATAATTAACCTCATAGATTTATTCATTCTGACTTTAATGTTATATTATGCATTCTTTTTTTTTTTTTTAAATGTCTTGCAATTTAACACTTACATTTCTTTGGAGAAAAACTAATAAATTAAGAATGACAGTATTGGTGTGTTACATATAATTAACTTGATTATTGTTATAAAAACTATATTATAAGGTATCAAATTGGTTCATAAACGCACGAGTTAGGGTTTGGAAACCGATGGTGGAAGAGATTCATATGCTAGAGACTCGACAATCTCAGAGAACTTCTTCTTCTTCTTGGAGAGAAGAACATAGCAACACCAACAACCCTTCTTCCTCCACCGCACAACAAAGACCTAATAACAACTCATCGCCGGCAAGACAGGCTCAAAACCACGACGTGCATGGCGCCAACGACAATGACAACAGCTTTGTAAACGGTGGGAGCGGTGGCCGTGGCGGTGGTGGTGGAGGAGATGCTAGCTTCACATACGGCAATGTGCCGGTGATGAGTAGTAGCATAAACGGAGGAGTGTCGTTGACGTTAGGGCTTCATCATCAGATAGGGTTGCCAGAGCCTTTTCCGATGACAACTGCTCAGAGGTTTGGACTTGATAGTGGTAGTGGCGGTGGTGGCGGAGGAGGAGGAGGGTCTTACGGTGGTGGTGGTTATGAAGGTAGAGATTATATTAGTGGTAGTAATCATCAGTTTCTACATGATTTTGTAGGATGAGATCATTTGTAGGAAACAAAAAACATTATTATGTTTGACGTTTGGGTATGTAAGTCATATGATGTCTATATTAGAATGTTTTCTATTTTGGCAAGTGGAAACTTTCTAAAAAAATTACAAATCGAATTGATATTTGAGAAATTGAATTTCAATAATAATTTATGCAAATCAATTCTAAGTAATGGAAGCAAAAGCTCAAAATTGTGCTTTTGTTTCTTCAAATAACTTTTGAATTTGCTTTTAGAAAACTATGAAAGGTTATAACATTTCCCTCTCATTAGAAAAATAAAAAAGGAAACTTTGTGCTTTTATTTCCGAATTTATTCTCCTAGCCATGTCTCAACTTTTTGCAAAGCCTAATCCCTACTTCGATTTTTTCCCTTAATAATAGGATTAAATATATTTTAGCAAAATGTCTTTTCAATTATACTAAATCTAATAATTGAGAAGAGAATCGGTTCATGTGATATGCCAATACAAGAAAATAAAAGCAGTCAAAGAAAATTTTCAAAAGGCGATTTGTATATTTAAAAGCAGAAAAAACGAAGGTGCCATCATTGGCATAAAAAGAACAAAGAATAAATCTCTCATGATTTAATCTCACAATCAACGGAAAGGAAATACAATAAAATTGAAATATATAATCCAACTCAAGTTTAATATGAGTCAAATCAAGTGTATCTCGTATTTAAAAATAAAGTAATAGATTGAAAATGTTCTTTAACATTAGTTACATTAACCATAAATTTCATATACACCATGTATAAAATATTCATATTGGTCTATTTAGACATATATATTTTCACATTGGTATATATATATGATGATGATGAGCTTAAGATAAATACTATAGCTAGGAATATATAAGAAACCATGTAGAAAAGAAGTTATTGTCCTCGTGTACATGAGTATTTGTTCCATAGGCATTAAACCTTTGGAATAAGTATTATTCTTTTGCACCATCACTATTTGTTAGCTTCACCCTCTATATATATACTCACCATTAACAACAATAAAAACAACTGACAATTAAGCAACAACATAAACATAAATAGAAGAAGAAGATGATGAAGATGATGTACTTGGTGAGGAATGGGTAATCTGCATCCTGAGGTTTAGAGATGTATTTGTATATATATAAGCACCTTGCGAAAAACTTCATAACAAGAGTGCTTCAGCCTCTTGATCAAGAGGTCTTACATATGCAAATACTTAACATTTAATCCTCGGGATACAGATTACGTCTTCCTTACTCCAAGTACAAAGAAACAACCAACATCAAGAATAGGTTTGCTTTTAGCTTTAACTTGTTTGGAGAAGGAAGAAGCATTAACATTTAACTCCATTCAAATTTGGTTAGTTAATACAAGAATACTTTTGTATTCTACTCTTGTTCATTGTACTCACCATCTATTATGTCTAAATTACTACTAATATATAACTTTGGAGAGATACTAAAAGTGGGAAACAAAATGCTTTCAATTTTATTTTGAATTTTCAGAAATGCATAGCCAATGTTCTATGATAACAAGAATGTTATGCGTTGTTAATTTGATTATTCAAAAAATCAAATTTATCTCACCTAGCAAATGATTGATGGCTGAAAGATACACGATGTAAATTTGCATGGATTGTGTATATAGCCATGCAAGTGAACGGACACGAGTATGTTTATGCTTTTTCATTTGATTATCCGCATTTGAATATATTCATCAATCATATTTGGTCTAGTCATAGGACGTTTTATTTGATTTGATAGATACTCTTAACACTTATATTATAAGATTTTATGCCTGTTGTTATATTTGCATCTGTCTTTTCATTTCTAAATATATGCAACAATATATTCTTATATATTTTTCTATATTAATACAAAATTATGTATTTTTTATATATTTTAATATTCAAAGAAACTACAAAAACCGTTGGATACAATCTTTCGCTTTGTTTATATCTAGAAAGTTCAAAGAACCTCAAACTCTCCTTTGTTATGAGAGCTAGCTATCGAGAGAAGTAGAGAAAATGTTAAATTGTTAAAGCATATAACATTTCAATCAATAATTAAAAAGATCGGTACGTGGTTGAACCGGCTACGCGCGAATTAGAGCAAAATCTGGTGTTCGGTTAAGCCAAACCAAGCCAAGGGCGTAAATGTCATTTTAACTAAAGGGGACGCGTGACGGAACATTCTACTTCACGGCCCAACGCGTTGACGGAGCAAAGACTTTTTCATTTGGGCTTATAATAACAATACGATTCGTCGCGAATTCGATTTGGTCTTCTCTCTCGCGATCTCTTTCTCTCTTTGAGGATTTTGTTTTGTTCGATTCTGTTCGTCGGAGTTTGTTGAATTTGAGGAGAGTTTTGAGTTTGTGTGAGTGATCTCGACGTTATGGATTGGGGAAATGTGACGGTTGAAGATCTCGTCGATGCTCTCCGTGAGGTTGACTGGTCGTCTCCGCCGCGTCCGCTCTCCGAGTTCTTCTCTAGATTCACCGTTCCTAAATCACTCGCCAAATTGGATAGCCGCCTCAAGTGCAATCTCTACTAGTTAGTATCATCTCTCTCTCTCTGTATTGTATTGTTGCCGAATTGATTGTTCAATTTGTTGTCTAGAACGAGTCATGATTCAGAATATTTCTTCCGATCTGATGTTTCAATCGATCTCTGAACACTTCCTTTGAGAATCGCCCATCTTTGTTGCAGAAGAGATTAATTTAATCGATAGTCTTTTTTGGCTATTTGACCTGTGAGTGATCATCTGTTTTTGCAGTTACAGAACAAACTATTTCATCATGATCGTCTTTATACTTGGTAAGGTGTTTGTGAGAAACTTGCTCTGTATATGTTTACCAATGATTATGATGTTTTCCACTGAGAAGATGTTCTCAAAATTTGACATTTCAGGATTGGGATTTCTTACAAGGCCTCTTGCGATTCTCGCTGCCCTTTTGACTGCATTAAGTGTAGCATTTCTAAATGACAGGTTCTTCTTCCTTCTATTGCTTCTAAACTAGTTAAAAATCTCGCACTTGACTCCACAATGAGGATTCTTATGTTTGTTATCTTCTACAGCTTTGCAGGTTCCTTTAGTGAGAAGGCCATACGAACCATCAGACAGTTCTCTCCACAATTAGCTGCTAAAATGAGACCTCCATTGACGTTTGTTTTTATCTCTTGTCTCTCCTTAGTACATTTCATACTTGTTGCTCCTTGTTTATCATCTATTATTATGTTTCTTCTTTATAGGCCTGTCATTCGTGGACGCCCATCAGCAAAGAGAGCAATCTATATATGTGGGCAACCCCGTTGGGTCTTTGTATTGATAGCTTCACTTGGTATGTGGCTGTATATGTTTTCATTTGATGAGAAAATTAGTGAAATAAGTATTCTGAAACCCTTTTCGGTATCTATTTTTTTTTTGGTTTCACAGTGAGTTTTGCCCTTTGGTTTATCTCCTGCGGTTTGTTTACCGTCTCTTTGGCACTACTGATCGGACTTCTTGGTATGCTATCTACTCCAATTTTTCATAACTTTGTTTCTCTCACACTACTTCATTCTATCCACATGCTTTATGACCGCATCCATCCCCTTCTTGCTATTTTGTGTAACAGCTACAATTCTTCATGCAAGCTTGAGAACACCGAACTTGAAGGCACGTCTTAACACATTCAGGGAGGAATTCCGAGCAGTATGGCGCAACTACAGCGAGATTTAAGAGTAATGTAAGTTTTATAAAATTCCTCTGTCTCAGGCTCTCAGCCACTTGAGTTTATGGAATAGTATGTGTAGCCACAATGATTGCCCACTTGAAAAGCAAAATCTTAGTAACATCTTTGAGTGTAATTGGCGAAATGATGACAGTCTTACGCAGCTTGCATCACCGCGTGATCTTGTTCCGGGGATATAACGGCGCAGAGACCAAACTTACTTCAAGATAGAGCCGGTTTTGTAATCGATGTTCTATGGGTGTTTAGTTGTATTTGTTGCTTCATGGCTGGGATTTAACTGTTTGTTGATTTGGATGTTACATTTTGTGTATAAAAGACTTGTATAATTTGCTAGATGTTTCAACTTGTCAATATCCGAGAGTGTTGGATCTTCACACTAGCAAAATATCCGAAAAATGTAGAAATGTTTGTGACAACCACAAGTCATAATAACAACATCTAATTTGAACGATTTTATTCACCATGGAACATGATGACATCAAAAAATTCATCTAAGATAAAACTCAAAAGTATCTAAGTGAAAAAACCTCACTCTTATTCTCTTGAAACAAACTTCAGATTTCACTTCTCAACAAAAGACTTAAGATCCTTGAGCCATTGCAGATACTCTCTGCTATCTTTGTTGGCAACATAATCTGCCAGAAAGTTAGTGAAGCTTGTTTTGATCCCTCTGATCTCCAAGTACCTGTGGAACGCCTTTTGCAAATTCTCATCCAAGTCACTGCACAGTGCACACAAAGAGAAAACCGTAAAAATTCAATCGCATAACAATATCCAATCTCGGGTATTGCAACATAGCTGCAGTATATGATTGAATCAAGCTTACTCAAAGTCAGGTCCTTCGTAAGCAAGCTCATTATCAGATCCTCCTGGTCGTTTGATTGATAAACTATCAATCACAATCTCATCAGGGTATGCGCTGACTCCAAACTCAAGACAGACACCGTCACCTTTAGCCACATTCACAACCATCGGAATCCGGATTTTAGCCGAGCTTTCGTGGTCATCATCATCTGCTTCTTGTTCTTGTTCTTCTTCTTCATCGTCATAAGATGCAACAGAGTCAACTTCAACTTGGATGGTTTCATCCTCAAATTTCCTTTGCAGCAACACAGTTCTTTCCCCTGGAGTATCAATGATCTCAAAAGGGAACTCTTCTGGCTTAGCTTCCAACTGTTTCCAACATTTCACAAAATCAAAATCCAAAAATGAAATTAACCAAAACTGACATTGTTGCTCAAATTCGGAAACACTCGTTCTAAAATCAAATGAAATTTATCAGAATACATCAGAACATTGAAGCAAAATCATCCAATGATTCGATTCACAGAGATAATCGAAACAGAACACTTACGACGTTATCATCAGGATTCTCCTCGGCCACGGCGCATTCAATTTCAGATTCAATAACGCTAACCAGATTCTTATCAGCGGTTGTTTTAGTGGCTGCACTTCCCGTCGAAAATCGCAAGAATGAACTAACCGATCCACGGCTGATCTGGCTACCGAGAATCAGGCTCTCGACGGAGACGGCGCCGCTGCGAGAGATCACCGGAGATCTAACAGCTCGGAAGGCAAGAGTAGCTGCTGTCGACGAGGCTCGGCGAAACACGGTGCTTAAAGCCATTTTCGGAGGATTCTAGGGTTTTTTTTTCTGAAAGAGAGGCTACAGGAGAAGATTGAAAATGAGGGTTTTACTGAGAAGAGAGGTTTAAGCCTTAAAGGTTTGTAGTGTGAGTTTGTGAGACTCGAGTGAAATCTTTTCGGATCTAAAACATTTCAAAAGGCCCAATTACTTAATGGGCCAATAAAAGCCCGCATATTGTGGGCGGTAAGATTCTTGTTTGGACCAAATATAACTACGGGTGGGCATTCGGATATTCGGTTCGGTTTGGGCCGGGTATTTTGGGTTTCGGGTATTTCGGTTCCTAAATTTTGATACCCATTTAGGAACCGAAGTAATTTCGGTTCGGTTCGGTTTGGTTCTCGTCGGATTCGGGTCGGTTCCGGTTCTTGAAATTAGAACCAAAATATTTTCGGTTCCAAATCGGGTTCGCATATTTTCGGGTCTTTCGGGTACTTTTGGTATTTTTGGATATTTTTGAGATATTTTTGAGATATTTTTAATTTTTTTGGTGGGTATTTTTCATGTATTTCGGGTATTTATGAGTTTTTCGGGTATGTTCGAGAATTATGTTTTGGGTATTTTTGTATATTTCGGGTATATTTGGTTATTCGGTCTAAAAAATCTCAAAATATCCAAACTATTTTAAGGTACTGAACTATATTTTGGATATTTTCGGGTACCCGAAATACTTCGGTTCGGTTCGATTCCGGTTCTTTCGGTTCTCAAAAATTGATACCCGTTCGGATATTTTTAAATTCCGGTTTCAGATCGGTTTGGGTCGGGTATCCGAATTTTCAGCCCTATATATAACACAACTTACAAACAAGACCAAATGGTCGGATTTTTTTTTTAAAAAAAATTATAATTATCATTCCCTAATTGCAATTTTTTTTTGTCTCTAGTGGAATTAGTTAATTAAAATGTTTGAATAAATTAATTTATTTTATACAATCGAGAAATTTCCGTTTTTGATTCATTCGTATATCGTTTAGAAAGATTTTTTCTTTTTTGTCATCGTAGCTTAGTGGCAAATAGTTCCTCTCACTAGAGGCAGGTGCATGGTTCGAACCCTTGTTTCGTGAGATGGATGCAGAAGTGGTGCAACCACTGGCCCACTTGCTCCTCTCTATCGTTTAGAAGATTATGGTTGTGTTTTTTTAGTAATGAAGAACCTGTAAATGTAGAGTGTGATTAGAAATTTTTAATATACATGTATCGATGTTTATGTACCATGAAATAAAGTTTAGCATATATTAATATAAATGTAGAATGTGGTTAGAAAATTTTAAACAACACTAAAGTGTATAAACTTCTGTATTTAGAACATTTACAAAAAAACTCTATATTTTCGTAGAGGTTAACCCACATATTTTGAGATTATTTCAAAAATATGACAATATTGTTTTAATGTATAGTTGCATCTTTAACTGGCATAGGATGATGGTCAAAGAGGTTTGAAACATTTGTTGTATTCGTTTCTTTAGATAATAGAGATTTCATATCAGTTACTACACTTATTTAGGCTGTATATGAAATTTTAAGAAATTAATTGATAAAAAATAGAAGCGATGCCCATGTACCATGAAAGAAACGATGCCCATTTACCAAAAAACTCTATATTTTCGTAGGGGTTAACCCACTGATTTTGAGAAAAATTCAAAAAATGATAATCTTGTTTTAATGAATATTTGCATCGTTCACTTACATAGGATGATGGTCAAAGAGATTTGGAACCTTTGTTGTCTCCGTATCTTTAGATAATAGAGATTTTATAGCGGTAGTCCACCTATTTAGNATCTTTAGATAATAGAGATTTTATAGCGGTAGTCCACCTATTTAGGCCGTATATGAAGTTTTAATAGATTAATTGTTAAAAATAGAAACGATGCCCATTTACCATGATAGAAAGTTTAGCATAGATTAACATAAATGTAGAATGTGGTTAGAAATTTGA
>OVAN01015155.1:780-11530 GCA_900406275.1 Anastatica hierochuntica
TCTCTGTCATTCTGCCAGAATACTCATTTCTACGTATTCGTCTCCTCGTTGCCAGCATGACATGTGTTTAGTAAAATTGTCATAACTTTTTATCGGACTGTTGGATTTCCTTCAAACCACCTCCAAATTAAAGCTAACTCACGTGGCTATCTTGTGTCAAAAATTCAGCTCGATCCAACGGTGGAAATTCATTCAAACATGGACAAACTTCTGATACTTCAGCAGGATTCTGCATTCCAAATATCTGTTTTTGGCCCATTTTTGTTATGTTTCGCTCCAAAGCAACCTAAATCCTGTAAAAACACTAAAGAACACCAAAAGACTCCAAAAAAAACTAAATACATATTAAAACACCATTTTATTCGAATAAAACAATAGTAAAAATCGATAAAATACGAATACATCAACAAGCATATTAGTAGCAAACATTATATCTAGTGGAGTGCAATTTTCAAGATACATTAAATTGCCTATAGCGCTCATATAAGGTACTTCAGAACCTAGTACGTCGTCGTTATCTTCACATGGTTTAAATTGATCCTTGTTAATATCGAGCAATCTATTGACATTGGAGTACTCAACGAACTCGTTTTATCCAAATTAAAGTGCTTTAACACCCTTTTTGGTGTAGTTTGACTGATGCACAAATATTCCATCTTTCTAGTGCTCTATCTGGAGTCTAAGACAAAAAAAATTTCTTACCAAGATCTTTCATTTGGAACTCTTCTTTCACATGATTTTGTGTCATCAATCTCTTTTTGAGTACCAATTATGTTCAGATCATCAATATATACAACGATGATCACAAATCCTAAAATGAATTTCATAATAAAGACGCATGCATATTGCATTGTTTAAATATCCCTTCTTAAATAAGTACACGCTTAAACGACTGTACCACATGCGTCCAGATTGTTTTATTCCATAGAGTGCTTGCTGCAACTTAATCGAACATATCCCCTTAGACAATGTTTCTTGCACTTTTGAGCCTTCAGGGATCTTCAATCCCTCGGGGATTTTTATATAAATATCACTTGTCCAGTAATCCATATAAATATGTAGTCACAACATCTATCAGGTACATTTCAAAATTGTTGGATGTTGTTAAACTCATAAGTACTTGAATGTGATTGCATCCAAAATCGGGGAATAAGTTTCTTTAAAATCAGTTCCCGGTCTTTGAAAAAAATCTTGTGCCACAAGTCGAGCTTTATATCTTGTGACCTTATTTTTCTCATTTCTTTTTCGCACAAAGACCCATTTGCATCCAATTGGCATTACATCTTAAGGTGTAATGAAAATTGGTCCAAAGACATTTCTTTTATTCAGGGAGACTAATTCAGTTTTCATGGTCATTTCCCATGTCTCTCAGTCAGACCTTTCCTGGCACTCTGATACAGTGTTCGGATCTCGATCCTCAATCTCATCATTAATTTCTTCAGATACAGAAAAAGAAAATATTCCATCAATATCCTCTATCTCCTTTCTAATCCATAATTTTCCAGTATGGATATAGTTGATAGAGATCTCACATTTTTTGTATCGTTTTCGTCTTTTGGACAAATTTTACGTGGTTCCTCTGGAACCTTCTCATATATGTCCTTTGGAAACTTTTCTTTATGTGATTAATTTTTAATACTTTGGGTGCATGTTTCTAAGTGTGGGTCTTCTGTGACCTATTCATTTTTCTCTCCCAATTTCTTTTCCTTTCGGGGAATCTTATCTTTAGAACCAATGGGTCTCCCCCTCTTTAATTGAACTTTCGGTTCATTCACTTTGTTTCCATCTATATGTTCTTCGGGAACATTGATTCTTGATAGAACATTTGCTGTGAGAACATATGATTTTGTCACCTTTTTGTATCGGTAAACGCATATGGTAGCTGATTTACCTATTATGCATATATATATGTATAATTTTCTGAACTTATAGCTCTCGTTTATTAGTAGGGGGATCTAAGTGTACCAAATATGGCGTACACCATGTAATATCTTTTGGAATCTCTTTAATTTCTTCCCCCAATGATGGGAATTAATCTTCATAAAAATTGCAATCGGCAAAATGAACCATAAACATATCACCAGTGCGTGGTTCAAGATACTGAATAATACTTGATGATTTATACCCCATATAAATTCTCAATCTCCTCTGTGGCTTCATTTTTATTCGTTGCGGTGGAGCAATAGAAACATATATTGCACATCTGAAAACACAAAAATGATATATATATATATATATATATATATATATGTCTCTCGACCAAACAACAATTGTAGTGCAAAATGTTCATGATATGCACTTGATCTTCTGATAAAATTTTTGCATGACAACTGTATAAATGCTGAAGAGTTAGATTTGATATTGATCAACATTTTTCTTTTTTTAAGTTATATCTTTAACTTATAGTGGAATCATTTTTCTAAAACGTGAAAACGACATATATATATATATATATATATTATAAAATAGCGGAATANGCGGAATATCTATATATTATAAAAACGACATATATATATATATATATTATATATTATAAAGTTATATATATATATTATAAAAAAAATAGCGGAATCACGTTATAAAAATGTGAGGAATGGGATATCACACATTGCCGAAATGTAAAAAAGAAAAAACATAACAAAGTTACATGCTACACATTAGCAACATGGTTTAATTAGCCAAATATGATTTTTCACAAAATTTCTTGTAATCAGAACACAACTGTCACTTTAAACAGAGCAGTTTAATGATCATAACCTATCGTTGTTATCGTGTCACCACCGGATTCAAACCGGATAAAGTGTATATTGTTGACAGGAAAAAAGAGAGTAAAATGCCTCCTCCTTAACCTCCACAACCTCCACCGCAGCCGGCAGCGCAAGCGGAGCCATGGACGTCATTAGTATGAGATTTAGAAGCTCCTTCGCTACAAGAAAAAGTCACGGCGATGATGACGGAGAGAGCCACGACTGCTGCCCACATGTAGAATAAAATAACGGCGCCTTCCGATCCTCCACCGTTACTTTTGGCCGCCTCCGCAAGTACATCTCTCACCATCTAAGAAGTTTTGTTGTGTATTGCTCTGACAATTATTGACTACTCCTAGTAGATAAAGAGAGAAAACATTAATATTGGCATCTTTCGGTGTTGCATTTTTCTAGTCAGAAGTCACTAGAGATACGGCGACATTTTCTTAGTCTGGCCTTTGGTTTAACTCTAGGGTCAATTTAGTTTTACCAATTTGTGTGTGCGGCCATACATCACTTATTTTCTATAAATCTTATATATAATTAGTTACTTTTGTCCACGTTATCATGATTATATTTTGTGCACAAAATAGTATTATGACTTTAAAGCATAGATCTGATCTGGGCGATTGCGCAAATATTTTTTATTTTTATATATTCAACTTATAATTGTTTATGTTTAGATTTTTAGAATATCGAATTCTGAATTTTTGGTTATATTGAGTTTCGGATTTGCATTCAGGTTCAAAATTTTTAGATTTTTCAATTCTATAAATTTCGAATTCGGATTTAGATTTAGATTTGGGATTTTGAGATTTCTCGAATACTCATACGGATTCGGGTACTGATTCGGTTGGGATAAAATTCGATACCCGAAATACTATGAAACAAAATCGGTTGGAGTATTTAAAAATAAACACCAGATGACTAAACTTAAATTTTTATAGTTTATATTATTAATTTTTATAAGGTTCTAGGTTTTTTAAAATTTTATCACTTTTTGATTTTTTTTTGTATTTTGGTAACAAATTGTATTTAGAAAATATTAATACTGTAATATAATCATTTTTTAAACATTATGGTTTTACTTTAAATTTGAAAACAAATTATGTTTAAATTTTAGTGAAAATGATTATTATAATTAGAATCAGTTTTATTACTTTTAATTTATTAGAGACATTTAATAAAAAATTTAAAACAAGTTCAATTTAAAAAATCACACATGAAAAAGATTGTGTATTTCTGCTTTAATAAGATGGACTAGATTTTGACCGAAAGCGTGAAGTTCAATTTTTTAGTATAATTTAAGACAAAAGAAATTTAAAGACGATAATACAATTTTTTATTATAAACAAATTATAGTAAAGAACAAATACTTTCATATTACTGAAACGTATTATTATCAATATCAAAATGAAATTTAGTTTATCCTATCATATTCACGAGATCGGACCGTGTTCGACCGTAAACCGGAAACATAGTCGGGTTGGATCAATAATAAACCCAAAGAGAAGTAGACCGATTAAATGTCCAGATCAAACCATAAAGAACAGAAAACTTATGAACTGTTGAACCAGATTCAAACCAGGTTCATTTATTAAGCATGAAATTTAATTTATTTTCTTAATTATTATAATTTTGGGCAAAATTAAATTTTTAATTTTAAAAATATTATTATTATTAGTGTTTTATGTATATCTTAAGATAATATGTTTATTCTCAACTATAATATTATTTAAAAATAATATATTTATTCTCTTATATAATATTATTTGTAAAAATATCATTAAATTTGGTTGAACCCGGTCGGACCATATCGATCCATGACCCAAGAAATTACTTATTTCAGTTCTAAAATGTTATTTTGTAATTGTTAATTAGTGAAGTGTATTTTTAGAAGTGTTTAAAAAATTGAAAGGATAATCATTCACTAACTAGCCAAATTAATTAATTGAATTAATGAATTGAATAATCAAGTTGTTATGCGAGATATTAAGTGTGTAATTAGATTAATATAAGAGTTCAAAATTAGTACACAGTAGGTAAGGTTGTTGTGCTTGGCGTTTAATAATATACTAGAGTTTGAGCCGCGCAACAGCGCGGGTGTTTTCTTAATTTTTATGTATTCAATGTATGATTGTTCATGTTTAATTTATCGAGTATCGAATTCGGAACTTTTGGTTATTTTGAATTTTATGTTCGAGTTCAAGTTCAAAATTTTTAACTTTCCAGTTATTTCAAATTCCATGTTCAAGTTTAAATTTGAGATTTTCGGATTTCTCACATTTTTTGGACACTAGTACGTATTCAGATATGAGTTCAGTTCGGATAATATTTGAAATATCGTGAAACAAAACCCGTTGGAGTATTATTTTATTTAAATATCAAATACTAAACTTAAATTTATATAGTTTATATAAATTACTTTTATAAATTTTGTAGGTTATTATAAATTTTATCACTTTATAATTTTTTTTACTTTTTAAACAAATTTTATATTAAAAATATTTATATTGTAATAATTATATGATAAAGGATATTAGAATATTCCAATGTTATTCATATTTAAAGATATTCATATTCATTAGATACATTTAATAAAATTTCTAATACATGTTTAATTTTAAAAAATCACACATAGAATATTATATTTATTAGGGATAGGCAAATCAACCGAAACTGAAAAGTTGAATCGAAAAAACCGATAATTGAAAGCGAACCAAAACCAAAAAATGAAAAAATACCCAAACGATTCCAATTTTTAAGAATAGAAAGAGTCGAAACCGAACCAAACCAAAATTTTTTGGGTAACCGAAAAGAATCGAAATATTTAAAATTACCCAAAAATATTTGAAATATTTGAAAATAGATGAAATACCAATAAATAACCGAAAATATCCAAAATTATCTAAAATTTTATACCCAAATGGTTATTTTTTCACTTGGAACCGAACCTGAACCGAAACCGAAACCAAACCTAACCGAAAACCATTCGGTTCCAGTATTTTCCAAAATTTAGGAACCGAATCAACCGAATCAAATCGACCCGAAGAACCGAATGTCCACCCCTAATATTTATATGTCAATGTGAAAGAGAAATCAAAGTAAGATTATATTAAATGAATAAGAGAATATAATACTCTTAAACTTAGACTATACATCCTAATGAAGATCATACTATAACGACATATGGATATTCGAGTAAGTTTAATATCTTGAAGAATCTTTCATGTGAAAGAGAAATTATAGTAAATTTTATATCTTTTAATTCAGTATATATATTTAATAAGATACTTAATAGATATATCTCTATATATTAATCGATGAGACATTTTGAGAAGATTTTGAATTCTAAAGCTGAAGTGTCAACCAGAGAGTGATTTCTGATGCTATTAGCCAATAAGATTAAAATGTAATTAAAAGGATTCAAATGATTTAAATGATAAACAATTAACTGGTAGTTATCAAGAATATCGAACTAAACATATATGGTAAGAAATATCTCAGCATTTTTGTATTATTTTATGTTTTTGGTAATTAGCAATAATACCTAAATTAATTATTTTTAAAATTTTGCAACTACAAGATTGTCAAGTTTAGAGCGATTTGGGGAGTTATGAACCAATGAAAAAACTCAAAGTTTTTTATATTTAATCATGACATTAATTACGATTCATAATAGTTAAAATATTTAATAATCCGGTAAATAAATCAAAACAATAAATGAATATTTAATTTGAATTATTTTAAATATAAAAATATTTGCAGAAGATATTTAAAATGATGTTTATTTTGTCCCACATCGATTGTGGGAGTATAGAAGAGAAATAAAATTACAGTATAAAATAGAGCTCTCATGTTCAATTGCAAATCGTCTTTCTTCACATTTTGAATGTGTTCGGTTTTAATAAATTGAATCGAATAGTATTTATTTTTTTGGTTCAAAAACATTTTGAACCAAATAAAATATAATTTATTTTACATTCTTTATTTTTGATTTCATTCGGGTTAAAAAAATCGAAATCAAATCATTTAATGTTTCTATTTTCATTTAAATTTTCCAAATAAAAAGATAAAAAATTATAAATACTTCTGTTGAAAATATTTTGATAAAAATTATTTTACAATATTTTTTAACATTCGTGAACAACAAAAATATTTTTAAATTTTTATAAACCAATTTCTTAAGTTCAATATGTCTAAAACATTATAAAATTTAAAATTGTGTTTTATCGAGGAGACATTTTGAGAAGATTTAGAATTCGTAAAGCTGAGATGTCAACCAAAGAGTGATTTCGGATGCTATTAGCCAATAAAATTAAAGTGTAATTAAAAGTATTTAAATGATAAACAATTATTTGGTAGTTTTTCGTTTCGGTTGTTATCAAGAGTATCAGACTAAACATATATGGTAAGTAAAATCTCAATATCTTTGTATTATTTTATATTTTTGATAATTAGAAATAATACCTAAATTAATTATTTTAAAATTTTACAACTACAAGATTGTCAAGCTTAGAGCGATTTGGGGAGTTATGAACCAATGAAAATAAACTCAAACTTTTTTATATTTAATCATGACATTAATTATGAGTCATAATAGTTAAGATATTTAATGATTTGATATATAAATCTAAACAATAAATGAATATTTAATTTGACTTATTTTAAATATAAAAATATTTGCAGAAGATACTTAAAGTGATGTTAATTTTTCCCACATCGATTGTGGGAGTATAGAAGAGCAATAAAATTACAGTATAAAATAGAGCTCTCATGTTCAATTGCAAATCATCTTTCTTCACATTTTGAATGTATTCGGTAATTAACCTTTTTAAATTAAAAATGGTTTGAATTGAGTTAAAACATAAGAATTTTTATATTGTTTAGTTTTGATTTTTTCGGATTATAACTAAACTGAATCGAACTATTTAGTGTTCTCAATCGATTTTAAGTTAAATTTTACAAAAAACAAAAAAATATAAAAAGCTTTAATTTTGAAAATGAATGCAAAGAGTTAGAAGAGGCGTCCATAGAAGGTTTTAGGGAGATTTGACCAGTGAACTTCATTGATCATTAATTGTAGAGATTTATCATTGATTAACTATAAAGATTCAAAATATATATTCTTTCAATTAAATCGAACCAAATAAAATTGGTTTAGGGTTGTGATAAGACCTAGATTTTATGTGTTAGGGTTAACTATTTAGGGTTTAGGGTTTAGTTTGTTAGGGTTTATCATTAATGAGGGAATGAAATTAGAAAAGAAGACATTGCCTTTTTATTTAATCTTGATACCATAAGTAAAAAGATTATATATCGAATAACTATATAGAGATAAATTTATATTGTGTTGTGTAATTAAAATGTCAAAAATATTATGGGTTGTTAGATTATGCAAATAATTTTTAAGAATTTTGTGTTTAAGGTTGGGGGTGTGAGTTAAGGGATTAGGGTTTAGGGTTTATGGTTTATGGTTGAGTTTTTATCACTAGCAAGGGCACTGAATAAGATTAAAACAAAAAACATTGCCTTTTATATTTAACTTTTTAACCATTAGTTTGAATATTTTAATAAAAGATTTGGTTTGAATATTTCAATAAAAAAGGAAAATTTTCATAAAAATTAAAATATTCAAATTGTCACTCTTTTAAGCACAATTTTGTAAACCTGGTGTGGATGAAACATTAAAAGTATTTAAAGTAGTGTATTGTTTTATGCCACAACGATTGTGTGAGTTTTGAGGAGCAATAAACTTATAGTATAAGATAGACTTCACTGTGACCCAAAAAAAAAAAAGATAGACTTCACATGTTTACTTACAAAAAATCTTTTGTCAAATTTTAGATATGTCCAATTATAAGAAACCGAACATAGTTGTAACTAATTTTTAGGTTCAAAAATGGTTTGAACTGAGTTTGTTTGGTTTTGATTTTTTGGATTAATATCGAACAAAAACAGAATCGTTAAGCGTTTCAATTCTCATTCGATTATATTTTTATAAAGAATAAAAGAAGTAGAACCGAATAGTAGTTAATTTTTTGGGTTCAAAAATAGTTTGAATTGAATTAAACATAAGAACTTTTGTATCGTTTGGTCTGATTTTTTAGATTATAGCTAAATTAAAACTGAACCATTTAGTGTATCAGTTCTCAATTGATTTTCAACTAAAATTTTCAAAATTTAGCAATATTAATACTATTTCAAAAAGTTGGTCTATAGGCACACATTTACAGTACTTCCATTTCAATTTTTCAAAATTGTACAAAAATGATCAATTGATTACTTCGTATTACATTGTTTACCCACACTTTTTAAACATAAGATGTTTAAATGAACCATTTTAAAAATATTGTAATATTAACTACCATAATTTTTAATTACATATTTGTACACCTTTATTACTTAGAAACAAATTCTAATATACTATAATCTCGCGCTTGTGCGAGGGTCAAAATCTAGTAATATTATTAAAAGGGAAGACATAGACTTTTTCATGTGTAATTTTTCAAAGTGAACATATTTAAGAAATTTTATTGAATGTATCTAATAAACTAAAATAACTCTAATTACACATTCGCATATTCCAGCAAACATATTAGAATATTATAATATTCTTTTCACTTAATCACTATAAAAATTGTAAATCAACACAATGTAAAATCATCAATTTTCAGCAAATTTAAATATAGTTTGTTTTCAAATTTAAAATAAATCCATAACTTTTAAAATAATTATATTACAATATTATTATTTTCTAGATAAAATTTGTTACAAAAATTCAAAAAAAATTATAAAGTGATAAAATTTAGAAAAATCTATAAAAATTTATAAATAATTTATATAAACTATACAAATTTAAGTTTAGTCATCTAATGTTTATTAAATACTCTAGCGGGTTCTGCTTCACGGTATTTCGGGAATTGGATATTATCCGAATTGAGCTCATACGAGTATCCGAGAAAATCTAAAAGTTCGAAAATCTTAAATCTAAATCGGACCCAAAACTAGATATAACCGAAAATTCTAAAAGTTTTAAAACTAAACCCGAATCCAAAATTCACAATAACCAAAAATTATGAATTCGATACTCGAAAAATCTAAACATGATTAATAATATATAAAATTATTTAAAAAAACTCGCGCGATTGCGCGGGTTAAAACTCTAGTGGTAAATTAAAAGAGAAGTACATTACTTAAAATATCACACATGAAGTGAGTTGTGTACTTCTCTTTTAATACGATTGACTAGATTCTAATCCACGCTGTCCGCGGGGTTATATTTGCATCAAACATTAATTTAATAATACATATTTTGGAGAGTATACTTATAATTAGTTATTTAATAATATATTATTTAAGGAGGAGTATATGTTAGTATAAAAGTATATCATGTTCGTAATGTATAATATAGTTTTTTTAGTTATCCATAATTTTAAATTAGTATAATGGTGACTATTTAAATATTTGTTTAAGTAAATTTATTAATGTTTGTTAAGGTTTGATAATTTATATAACATAATTTCTAAAACCCTCAATATAGAAGAAATTAATACTAATATATCATAAATATATAACTTATATTTACTTATTATTCATATATTGTAAAAAATAAAAAAATTATTAGTCAATTAAATAATTGTCGTTTTTTAAAATAAACATATCTATACACTAAAACTCTATATTAACATCTATAAAATGTTTCAAATATCCACTAAACAATCAGCCTAACCAATTTAAAAATAAACTGAATATCCATCTATTAGTTTTACATTGTTTAAAAAAATAAAAATATTTTATGTTATAATATAGTTATTGTAACTAAATTGTAAAAGACAAAATAAAAAATTTTAAAAATCTAAAAGCAAAGTTAAATCTATTTGACTTCTTCCTCTGAGATCTAAATCAAAATTATCTGAGTTCTCTTGATGGAGTCATGAATAAGAGTACCTTGTAAAAAATAATTTATTAATACGATATATATATATATATATATATATATA
>OVAN01015156.1:0-11529 GCA_900406275.1 Anastatica hierochuntica
CCGTTCTCGTTTTTACTTTGTATTCGTTCACGTTAATCTATCTTACGAATCATGTCTCTTGTTCATCGTTTTTTATATCACTTCGCAATATATTTCGTATTTCGTATTTTGTTATCTAACTTTCTCACGATTTTTGTCTTTTATCTTCGCAGTTTAACTTTCGTATTTCTTATTCAATAACTCGCTAATTCGCTGTCTCGATCTGTTGATNCCATATTACAACCTAATCTAAGTAGATCTCAACACCCATGGGTCTATCAAAAGAGACTCCTCACACATGTTCAAAAGAAAGAGAAGAGATGAAAAAATAGATAGAGATTCCATAGATAAAGATAGGTTTTGATCCAAGATACAAACTTAAAATAGAAACTCTTGATCTTAAAGATCAAGAGAGAAAACACAAAATAACAATCTTGAAGAAGGAGAAAAGTTATAAAAGTCTTGGATATATAAAACTAGGTTAAAGGGGTATTTATAGGTGAAAGGAGGCTAACTTTCCCGTCAACAAAGGCTAATGTCGCCCAAAGGTACATTGCTTTCAACCTGGGGGTCATCCGTAGCTCACCTTGGTCAGCAGGGATGTCAACTAAGGCTACTCTCGACCTTAGGTGGGCTACTGTCAACTTGAGGGTCGACGGTAGCTCACCTTGACAACTTGTGACTTCTTTCTTCTCCATGTGTTTGCCTCTTTTGATCCCATCTTCTCCCATTGTTTCTAGCCTTTGAATTCCCTTGATTCTTTGTCCTTTTAGCCTCTAGAATCCATCATCTCAATCTGTCAAATTGATCTCCAAATGTTGTACCTACAAATGCAAAAAAAATGATATGCAAATGCAAAATGATCTTAAACTAGACTCTAAACTCAAAACTATGGATTCTAAGATTTATATAAAATATTTACATCCTAAATGCAACTAAAACGTTAAAGAAATAAGCTTTAAAATTCATAAAAACCTATACACATCAAGTTGATGTAAGAAGTACTAGGTGAATCGAATTCTCTGATTGCTTGATCTTGAATATCCATTTTCGACTCCCTAGAAAATCAAGGGAAAAGAAATTATGTAGTATTTGTTTTACTTAATCTCTCACAATAAATTAATAGAACCAACAAAGAGGAAAGAAAATAAAAATAAAAAAATAAAAATAAAGAAATGAAAAACGAAAAAACCTTAGACTAAATTCTATTCAAAAACTCGTAGGCAATTGAATTGGTTCCCGGCAACCGCGTCAAAAACTTGATGTGCTCAAAGTTTTACCCTGAGAAATAGCATAATACTACAAGTGCACATCGGTTGTGGTAGTACTTAGGGATCGAATCCACAAGGACCAAGAACCACACTACTAGTTTGTAAGAATCGAATTAAGCTAAAGCGAAAATATGGGGGTTTATTTTATAGGATTGTGAGGTAAGAAATTATAACTAAATAAAAAAAAAATTAAGTAAAAATATCAAATTATCAATAAGAAAAAAGCATTGGCCATTGGGGAAATCTCATGTTATCATGGAACGAATAAGACGGATAAATAGATCGGTAAATTCAATAGGTTTGTCCTAGAACTTGAATCATGCAAAGATAATCAATCTACTTCCGTAGTATCAATTATTGAAGTATAAAAACCTAAATTATTCAATTCCCATTGGTAATCAAGTGAATATACAAGGATAAAGTTCAGATTCGATAGTTCACAAAAACTCGGTAAAATCACTCCCGTGAAGACCGACGTTTTTGCTCATCCAGAATGTTCAAGGTAATTAAACAACACTTTCAGTGAGTAAATCAAATCCTAAATGCCAGTAGCTAAATTTTCAATCAAGCTACAAGCATCAAATAACAATCTAGATGAGGGACCCTAAGGAAATCACCAAATCTAACAACCTAACAATCAATCCATGAATCCCCTTTGAAAACCCCTAAAACCAAAAAGTAAACTACTCAAAAATCATCATAAACGCATGTAAATAAGATGAAAAATAAGTAGAAAATGTCATAGATTAAGAGTCAAGGGTTTAGAAAACTTAGCAATATCGATTACAAAGTGAGATCTTCCCTTAGGAGCTCTTAGAATCCAAATCTATTTAATAAAAATGTATGGCACGAGTTATTTGCCTCCTAAGATCTATTTTATCTCTAAAATTCGTGTCTATCCTTTGATAAAAGGCTAAAAGCAAGTATTTACAGTATTAAGTCAAGAAAAGTCGGTATAAGTTAAGTTGGGTCGTAAATAGGCTTGAGACAAGTTTTGGAGGTATTTTGGCACAGGGCGGTACTCAAATCACTACCAACTGGTCAGGGAGGCTTGTGGCCCCAGTTGGTGCTTCATATTAATCAAAATCTGGTCACAGCTTACTTCTGGGTACATTCCAGCTTCAAGGCAGATGGACTAGTCTTCATTAAAAAACTTATAACATTTGATCCAAACATTCAATTGCTTTGAAACCAAGTCCATTGGAAAGCTAACTCAAAATTACAGTTTATGACCAAATATTATCAAAATCCATTGAGGTTACAGTCTCAATCTTGGATGATCTTTCTGATGCATCGAAACTGTCCAAAAACTGACTTTTGCTCCAAATGAGTCTGAATTGCTTCAGAATGTATTGTTTGACCTCAAATGACTTTTAACACTACAAATACAAGAATACTACCATTTTTGATAAATAAAAACATAAATATCTCTAAAAAATAATTAAAATCTAAGGTAAAAACATGTAAAAATTCGATTTATCAAGACACGGTCTCTCCAAATGGAAAACCACATTATCAAATGATTAAAGAAAGAATATCATTGAATTACAAGTTAACATTCAACAAGCTTATGATGCAGGTAATGTGGATTTCAATTATATAGACAAGCTGAAGAAAGACTTGACAATTGAATACATGAGAGAATAAGAGTATTGGAAAGCAAAAAGAAGAGTTCAATGGCTACAAGTAGGTTACAGGAATACGAAATATTTTCACGCAAAGGCTAAGCAAATAAGGTACATAAACAAAATTACAAGTCTAATGGATGAAGATGGAACAGTTAACTATGCTGATAAAGATTTATACATAAAAACTCAAGCATACTTCTCTAATCTCTTCTCAGCACTAGAGCCATGGGATCCTTAATTACTACAGAAGATGGGAAAAATCAAACCAAAAGTGAAAGATCAAATGAATAGAAAAGTCACCCAACTAGTAACTCCTGAAGAGGTTTAGAATGCATTGAGCTCCATGAAACATGAAAAAGCTCATGGTCAAGACGGATAAATGGCAAGGTTCTACAATCATCATTGGAAATCAATAGGTCATGGTGTGTTTAAATATGTGCAATTTTTTTCAATACAATTTATTTGGATCCTGATATAAAAACTCACATCTGGCTTATTCCAAAAATTGAAACTCCTGTAGCAGTTAAGGACTACAAACCTACCAGTCTTTGTAATATAGCTTACAAGCTTATTTCAAAGGTGCTAGCAGAGAGGTTAAAACCCTGGATGCACATGATTACAAATAATGTTCTCATCACTCATGAATTAATGCCTTCTCTCACTACTTGAGTTAGGAAAAGGAAATCCATGGCTCTGAAATTGGACATAGTTAAGGCTTTTAACAAAGTTGATTGGGATTATCTATAATATACGCTAAAATCTTTGGGATTTGCAAATACTTTCTGCAATTGGATAATGGCATGCATCAAGACAACCTCTCTATCTATATTAGTCAATGGAACGCATATAGAAAGTATCAAGCCACACATAGGAATAAGACAAGGTGATTCTCTATCCCCATACTTATATCTAATTTTCTTAGAGGGACTTTCTATGTTGCTTAATCAACTAGTCAAAACCAAACAAATACATGGCTGACAATGTAGAGATATGCTAGATGCTCTACAAACGTATAGGAAAATATCAGGTCAGATTATTAAATTTCAAAAATCCTCAATCGTATTTGCCAAAAAGACGCCTCCTGAACTTAAGGAAAAATTAAAAGAACTAACATGTATTGAAAGAACAACTGGTTTTCGGAAATATCTCAGCCTCCCAAAATTGATAAGGAAAAATACTCACACTTCTTTCATTTACTTATATCAGAGGTTAGAAACAAAGTTGAAGAGCTGGTATACTAGACTAGTTTCACTAGGGGGAAAATAAGTTCTTACAAAGGCAGTATCAACAGCCTTTCCTACCTATACTATGTTTCCTAATAAATTGATTTCGAAAATGATGCAGACTATTAGGAAGTTTTGGTGGACAAATAACGAAGACCAAAACAGAATGCATTGGGTTACATGGAACATTATGACAAAACCAAAACAAATAGGGGGTTAGGGTTTAGAGATCTAAAGACCTTCAACAAGACTCTGGTTGCAAAAAAAGTTGGGAGGATGGTCAAGAATCTTGATTCCTTGCTTAATAAAATATACGAAGCTAAATACTTCTCATAAAGAGTATTTTGGATGCTAATGTAGGTCACAAGACATCCTACGCTTGGAAAGGAATCTATCAAGTCATACCATTAATCAAACAGCAAATGCAATGGACATTAGGATATGGTCAAACAATTATAGCGGATATGGATCATCGGATTCCATTAAATCCTCCTAGGCCTGGTCGTCTCAAAACAGGTACATATATAACCTCTCTAAAAGTATCATTTTTATTATCTAATGATGGAACATGATTGAACAATGATAAACTAAGTACACTTACACATCCTAAGGATATTTTCCATATCCAAAATATCAGACCTAGCTTAAGTAGGGGAAATGACATTTATGAATGGCCTCATACTCTTGATGGTCACTCCTATGTTAAAACATGGTATAGAATTCTAAAAGAAAATGATAGAACAAATGCAAACAGTAATGACATCAACTTCAAGAGGCTTTGGAAAATGAATATTTTCCCAAATATTAGACACTTTTGATGGAAGGTAAGTCAACAAAGACTTCCGGTTGGAGAACAATTCAGAAAAAAAAAACAAATTAGACTAGACCCCATCTGCCAAATGTGTGGTGAAGAAATGGAAAATTTCAACCATCTAATTTTCCAATGTAGGGTTGCGAAAGAGATATGGAATCTCTCGCCAGTAAACATTCAGAAAGAGACAAATATCATCATGGATACATTGAAGAACAACATTACAATAATGATGTAAACAGAATAAAATGGGGAGAGCAGAAGTATCACTAGGAGCCACTCCTTGGGTGGAGATTATAGAAAGAAAGGAATGATTTAATATTTATAACAAGAGATGGTCAGTTCCAGATATTACAAATTAAGAAATTTTGGACATGAATCAGTGGGTGGAGGCAAATGAGCAGATAGAACAAGCTTAACAATTTAAATATTACCATACAACAACACTAAACCAACTAGAAAATTTGCAAGGTTTCGAAAGATGTTGGGTTGATTCCTCATGGATCTCTGAATCACAAAATGCATGTATAAGTGGATACTTTGTGATGAAACAGGTACAACGAGGCTAGAAGGATCAACCTTAGTGAAGCCATTGAGATCACCACTGGAAGCTGACGTTTTTGCCCTGAGAGAAGTTGTATTCCACATTAAGAGGCTCATGTATGATAGAGTTATATTTCAGGGAGATAATATCCAGATATATACATTCCTGAGCAGAGCAAAACCAAATACACAGTCTAGTAACAACATTTTGCAAGGAATATCCACATACGTTGGAGACATCAGAAGAATAACTCAAGACTCTGATCAATTTATCTTCAAATATGTTAGAAGATACACCAATGGCCAGGGGATGCACTTGCAAAAGAGGCTAGAAGGACGAATAGAGGTTACACAATCAAATAGTGCATTAAAACACTTGTTTGTGTTGAATGTATTAGATAAATAACTACAATATGAAACTTGTGTAAATGAACTTTATTAATGAAATGTTGAGTTGGCTGAAAAAAAAAACTTCATTTTATGTTATAAAGGTTGTTTATATTGACTTAACTCTCTAGTTGGATCCTAAGGACGTACCATCAGTGCGAAGTCTTCCGATCAGTACGTCGTTCAATATAGATGAGTACTATTGGCAATATACCAAATCGGGGATGTATACAGTAAAATCTGGGTAATGTGTGGTGAGGAATCTTTTGAATCCAGTAGAGGACTCGGGTTACACGGAGCCAAGTATTTCCACTATTAAGAAACATGTTTGAAAGGTTAAAGCTCTGCTGAAGATTCATCATCTTATATGGCCAATTTCATCAGGACTTATGGTTGTTACAACTAACCTCGTTTATCAGAGGATGAATTGTGACAATCATTGTCCTAGATATGGGAGTATAGGTGAATCCATATTTCATGTGTTATTTGAGTGTCCCACAGCTTTGGAAACTTAGGCTATTTCGCCTATTACTTCGGCACCAGGTGTTTTTTTTACCACAAGTGTTTTTAGCAGTTTGGCTCACCTATTATGGTGCGACGAGCGAAGCAAAGTTGAACACTAGGAATCATATCCCTAGATTTTATTGTTTATCTGGAAGGATCAAAATGAAAAATTCTTTCAGGGAATATAAAGAGAACCTTCAGTTATTATTGCCTATGATTTTTCCGAATGGCGAGTTTGGAATGAGGCATCCCTCGATGACCTTGGCTCTCGATAAGTCTTTATCCTACGAAACAGATGTATGGTGGATGGATCATGGAAGAATAAATATGTAGTTAGCGGTATAGGTTAGGCTTTTTTGATGAACATGGTGTTTGCTCTTGAATCGTCTCTAAAAATCAGTATCAACGACTTTCACCTATATATTCGGAACTTGAGGCTTTGATTTAGGCAATGCATAGTATGTTACCCACCAGAAGTTAGAATTTTGGGATGGACAATCAAGATTTAATTGTTATGATCGTTAGACCAGATGAGTGGCCGGATTTCTCTACAGAGTTTAAAGAATTTAGGAGTCTGCAGAATCTCTTCACAAGGTTTTCGATATCTTATGTTCCACAAGTCTCAAACATTGTAGCTGATAGGTTAGCTTGTTTAGCAAGACTTTTTCCGTCTATTTTCTCTTTTTCTAGTTGTTCTATTCCAGTGTGGCTTGTCACACCACCTCAAATTTAATTAATAGAATGGTCGTGTTAAAAAAACTCTCTAGCTACATAAATTTTACGTTTTTTATGCTTTGACTTATATTGTAGTTGTTCATCTAGTTACTGCTTAATGTAGTTAAACTTTAACATTATCAAGATAAGAAGAAATTAATATCATATTTTTTTAGTCAAAACTTTGTGTAACATCTCTATCCCGACCAAAATGGAAATCAAAAAGGAAAAGGGAAATTTCGTCCTGATAGACCCACTAGGTTTGACCTAGAGTCACCTCGTCTTTATCTCCCTATTTAAAGACAAGCAGAGACCCTCGGGGAATTCATACGAAAACCGTTAGCGAAACTCTACAAAATTCCTGAGAGAAATCCGAAAGCCCTAGTCGTCGAGATCTCCCGAGAACCGAGCCGCATCGCCATCTCTCTCACTCGCTCTCCGTGTCATCTCTTTCTTCCCCGAGCATCACCGCCATCTCCGAGCTCTCTACATTTTTGTCACTGCTCTTGGTCTGATTGTCGCCTTCTTTCCTTCGGATCGCAAGCTATCTCTCTCTCTCTCTCTCTCTCTCTCTTGGATCACGAGTCACCGATCGTGGACCCCGAGACTCGTCACCTTCCTACTTCTCATGAATCACCGCCTCCCAAGATCATTGTGTCGTCGTCTTCATCTGATCGCGCCACTCCTATCCCAGGTTCCACGATTCTGTTGAGCTCTTGCTTTCCGTTGATCTCGTTGTTGCCCGCTTCTCATAAATTGTCGTCGGTCCAAGCTCGTGCGCCACCGTTCGACGGCCAAGACCCACCGAGAAATTCTTCACGAGCTTCAGTTCCTAATTGTCAACTCTGTGAGTCCTCAGAAGCTCCTCGTTGTCTTTGTCGTCGCTATTTTCCCAAGGTAATTCTCGAGCCCTATAAATTACCATTTTGCCCATGGTTTCCATTTGTGGAAACTTTCTATTTTTGAAAATTTCCCAATTTAGAAAGTTTTTATTTTTGGAAAGTTTCCTTTTAAGGAAAATTACATTTGGAAGATTTCCTAATTTAGTAGTTTCTTTTTTAGGAAGTTTTCATGTATGACAGGTTTCTATAAATGAAAAGTTTTCTTTTTAGGAAAGGTTTCGGTGTAAGGACTAACTCGAGTTCCTTTTTTGGTTCAGGTTTCAAAGTTCGTCTTCCGGTTCAATAGATTTTGCATCTCAATTCATCTACGTTTTAAGGCTAAGGTGAGGAGTTAAACTCGTAGCTACCCCCCCCCCCCNCGGTAGAATAGATTTATCGCGTCTTGTTTAAAAGTTCGTATTTGTGTGTCGAGTAAATCATGTTTGATGAATTTGGAAATGCTTAGGTCTAGGTTGATGTAGTGTTTAAGATGTTGATTGAGGTTGTCTGGTGGTTAGAGGAAGATAAATATGTCGCCTCTAGAAGTGTGAAAGGAAGCCCTAAGGACCATGTGTGGTGTGCGTCAGGTTACGGAGTAGTGCAGGAGGCTTTGTTTAGGGCGTCTCCGGATGCCATGTGTGATGTTTAGCAACGCACCCCCTCATTGAGTGATTCCCCTGTCACTCACCCCTCTCTTCTTATCCCTCCCCTCTTTTTGTCTTTTCAGGTGAGCAGATTGAATAGGTTGGAAGGCGATGGAAGACATGGTGTTCGGGTTTTGGCGGATTATTTAATTGGTTTTCACATTGATTTTAGACTTGTTTTGATTTTGAATCTGGTTTAAAGTTGGATTGGTTTAAACTCGATTTCTGGTTTAGTTTGGTTTAGCTATGAACTGTCCGGTTTAATTAGCTGAATTTTTGGTTTAATAAACTTGGTTATTTGCTCTGAGTTGGTTGTGTGTTGTGAATTAGAGGCTAACACATCGGGGGACCCTGGCGAGAGGGAGAATCAGGTGTTACACTTGGAGAATATGATCGTACGTTATTCACAAAAAAAATAAGGTTAATACGATACTTCGAGATATATTTAATGTAACTATAGACATATATATATCCTTTATAGGATGGCTCACTCTTGTTTAATTTTTGTTTTGACACTATTAAATAAATTAAAAATTGGCTCTTTATTATGCTAACAAATTAATTTTTAGGTAAAACTGTAACATTCTTTCTCGAGAACGGCGTGTCACTCAACCTATCTTGTACCTCAAGTAACGCAACATAACCAAGGATTAACTTTTATAATCATAAAATGAGTTTTAATAACCAATAAATCTGATAATCAAAGCAAATTGAGTGTAATCCGAAGAAATAAAAATGTCGTCTAAAAGAAAATAAATGAAAAATCCCATTTACAAAAGAAAATTGCACCAGAACCTTATAGCTCATCTGATTACTCATCAGTCTCACATGAAAGAAGAAGGGAAATGTGAAAATATAGAACTACCTAACTTGTTTCATTGATAAAACTTAGTGTATGTACAAACTTACGAGACAAAAATAAGGAAATTGTCCTAAACACTAATGGAAACAATATCTTGTCGATGACTTGGTGTGCTCTTTAATTATATGTTCCAATACTCCCTTTCAAGTTGGATCATCAAGTTCTTAACGCCCAACTTGGACAAAAGATTATCAAACTGAACTCGTTCTAGTGCCTTTGTTAATACGTATGCAAGTTGATCCTGTGTACGAACATGAACAATTGTAATCATACCGTCGATGATAGCATCGCATATCGAGTGACAATCCTTTTTAATTTGTTTAGTTTATTCATGAAAACCCAAATTTTCCACGATGTGAATTGCAGCATGATTATAATCGAACAAGGTTACCAAGTGGAAAATCCATCTCTGCTAACAATTGTTTAATCCATCTAACTTCTTGAGTAGTCGTCGACATGACTCTATATTCGTCTTTCACCAAGGAATGAGAAACAACATCCTGCTTCTTTGTCTGGCACAAGATCAGAGAACCTCCAACTAGTGCAACATATTATCCAAGAGATCGACGAGTTATGGGACACGCAGCCCAATTTGAATCACTATACATGGTGAGTTATGAATTCGAATGACAACTAAGAAAAATACCTTGACTAACCGTCCTTTTGAGATATCAAACTACTCTCAAAGCTGCCTCCCAATTTTCATCACAAGGTTACTGCATAAATTGACTCAAGATGTGAATAGAATAAGCCAAATATGGTCGTGTTGTGTTGAGATAGATAAGACGCCCCACCAAACGTCGATACTTTTCCTGGTGAGTAATTGGCAGACTATCCGAAGAACCAAGCTGATGATGTTAAACCATTGAAATCGGACATGGCTTTGAGTCGTGCGTACCTATCTCTACAACAATGTCTAGAGCATACTTGCGCTGAGACAAATAAATACCTTCTCCACTTCGACCTATCTTAAGTCCAAAAAACTAATTAAAGAGACCAAGATCCTTTTTGTGAAAACATTTGCTAAGATAGTCTTTAAATTTTTCCAGAAAGTAAGAATCATTACCACATATGAGAAGGTCATCTAGATACACCAAAACCTGGTTAAAGAGAACAATGAGTAGTCTGAATAAGGCAGCATATAACCAAACTTAAGCAACGCCAAAGAGAGCTTTTGAAACCAGCAATGAGAGCTTGACGAAGATCGTACAAAGATTTTTGCATATGACAAACTTTTTTTGGATCCTGGTGACGAAAACCTTGTGGAGGTTTCATGTATACTTCTTTTTTAGACCCTTGTGTAACAAAGCGTTGTAAACATCGTATGATGAGCGCTCCAGTTATTCATGGACACCAGTTTAAGAAGACTATGTATTGTATTCATCTTAGCAACATGAGCAAAAGTCTCATAAAAATCAATACCTTCTTTTTCCTTGTTACCGAGAACGACCAAGCGAGCTTTATATCACTCAACCATACCATATGTCTTGTACTTAATATTAAACACCCACCTATTTCCAATAGCAACCTTCATGGAGGCAAATGAATATAACTCCATTTCCACTCTCTTCAAGAGCATCATACTCAAATTATTCAGCAATGCACCATCGTTCGTCTTTGATTGCATCGTTGTAACTTGTAAGTTTAACACTAGTTGTAACTGCGGCTAAGAAAACACCATGTACAACGGAGAACAAATCATCCAAGATAAATTCATTAATAAGATAAAGTGAGTTACCTTGTACAGAGTGACGACTTTGAAGTAGAGACAATGGGAGCATGATGGGATGTGTCATTGCAACAAGTATTATAGGCGACATAGTTTTGTAACTTGATTAATTGTACTTTTTCTCTCCATCTTTGACCCAAAACATCTACGGTCGGAACATATACCAAATCATCCACGGTGTTACTTGGCTTATCGGCAGCAGAGTACGATGGCTTATCTCCGGCAGAGTACGATGGCTTCAGCGGTCAAAGGCGACGGCTCCATCGGTCAATGGTGGCTGCTCCGGCGGTCGACAGCGGCAGCGCTGGCTCTAGCGACGAAGACAGTAGTGGCGCGTGGTGAAACTTCTCTTA
>OVAN01015157.1:0-11529 GCA_900406275.1 Anastatica hierochuntica
CAAAAAAAAAAAAAAAAAAAAAAAAAACTTTCTAAAGTTCATGAGATCATTAAAACTTTGGCAGACAAATTACCAATGTAACATCAGTTACTAAATTGTTGTGACTATTTTTGTTATTCATCATCATGATAGTAAATATGATTCCTCAAATACAAAACCCAAACGTAGCTAATTAAACATCATGATTGAAAAATGAGAATTCCACCATCTTTATTTTCTCTCTCTCTCTCTCTCCTAAAACTATACTCCTATGTTAGTCTTCGTTTATCTTCAAAAAATAATTTTGTCCACAAATTGAAAATCAAACACAATATATAGTGAAATAAAACCGGATCATATCCTACTTTATTTTAACTATAGTGAAATAAAGATTATAGTGGTGTTCGAGATATACATCTTAACTGCCATTAGATTCGAAAATATAAACAATTTGTAAAACCGTAAAAACAAAATTAATGATTTGATAACCTTCCCCTCCCCAGCTTCACAAATGGATCATTCGACTGCCCTATCAATGAATCATGATTATAAATATTAATATTAGAAAAAGAGAGTTTTATAATCAACAAATGTCAATTTGAAAAAGTAAACAAATACATTCAAACTAGGGAGACTTACAAAAATACACCTTTGTATTGTCTGTTTTTCAAAAATACCCCTGCATGAAAATTTTTTATTTTTACACCTCCCTTTTTAATGAAAAAGACCATTATACCCCTAGACTAAAAAAAACCCTAAACGTTAAACCCTAAACCCTAAACCATAATTCCTAAACTTTAAACCCTAATAGCTAAACCCTAAACCCTAATCACTAAACCTTAAACCCTAAACCCTAAACACTAATATTTGAGGTGTATATTTGAGAACCATTAAAAGACAGGTGTAAATGTAAAATTTCTTTTCTTTTTAAGTGTATTTCTGTAAATTAATCTTCAAACTATATATATGTAACATTATACACACAATATACTGAAAAGCAAAACATTTATTATTAAAAAATGTATTATTATTTAGAGATGAAATATACTTACTTGCAATAAGTTTTCAAAGGGGGAGAGATGCCTGCAATATCATGAACAATACCTATGAGAATTGAAATTTTTTTAATTTGCTATACTCAGATATATTTTAGATGCTTAGTCATCACACATATATATACAATTCAATTTCTTTGTATCCCAAGTAATTTAGTCGTTTTTGGAATATTAAAAAATCTAATGAAAGCTTCATGTTTTGTTCCTTGATGAACTAATTTTTTTTTTCTGAATACATTGTTTTAAATGTTTTAATCATTTCTTTTATTACATCATCTCTACTTTCCATATTAATCATAAAATCAATAATAAAATGTAAATTTTCATGTGCTCTTCTTACACACATATATAAGACGGTTAGATATAGAAACGATTTAATACGTTTTCTATTATTAATTCAAATATGTAATATTTCTGTAAGAGTTTTTGATATTATCACAAAAAAAATTGTATTATTATTATTTCTACAAGATTTCTCAATAATTAAATGCGTAGAATCAAGATATATTCCAAATAATATATCTTTTTCCATGTATGTGCAGATTCATTAATTTCAAATAATATTTTACTATATATGGAATATTTTAAATAATTATTTCTATGGAAATTTGCAAAAAATAAAATATAAAAGATTTAATTAAATGTGTAAATCAACTATACATATGATCAATTTCATCATTTTATATGGAATTTTTGTTTTGTAAATTTATAACTTTTTATTGTAAATAATTTTCATTCTAAAAATGATACAAGGTGATTTTGAATTTATATATTCTATATTCGAGTATAAATTATAAAAAGTAGTTGCATAAAAAGTTGTTTTTAAAATATATACTCCCTCTGTCCTAGAAAGATTGATTTTTTAAAGTTTTCACACAAATTAAGAAACAATAAAGATTGTTTTTACCTAAAAAGTTGCATTTAATAAGTCATGCAAATAGTACTAGTAGTTGATTTATTTTGTTTGAAAGAAAATATATTATTGATAAAAAGTACCATCAAAAAATAGAAAATCAATCTTGGGACAAAGAAAAAATCTAAAACATTAATCTTTTTGGAACGGAGGGAGTATAATTAAAATGTCAAATAAATTTTGTTTAAAAAATATTATTTTATTACTAAATAATAATGTAATTCCAAATATTTTTTGAAATATTAAAATATAATAATTTTAAAATATGTATTGTTCTTTTCTTTGCTTTTAAATCTAAAAACATTTAGTATTTTTATTTTTTTCATTATATATATATAAGGATTTTGTATTAGCAGTATGTGTGTTTGGCGACGGATCTATCACTAATAAATCATAATAAAATGAATTATGTTAATTTTCTATTAGTGAAGGTGTTTGGCAATTGAGATAAGCTGGTTCATGGTTTATTTATTCTTTTTTAGTAGAATTAAATAAATTAAAATTAAATTAAATTTAGAAATCCATCAACAAATCAAATTATAACGATTAATTTTAAAACTCATTTATGAATAACATGTGGAAAGAATTCACTAAAGAGACTTCTCTTTTAATGTATAGAAAGATTTTCTTAACTAAATTTAACTATATTTTTTATAACAATAATAAAATATTTTAATAAATTAAATATAATATTTTAAAGCAATGAGACTTTACGTAACATCTCATATAATAGTAAAATTATTTTTAAAATGTACTTCTCTTTTAATAAGATAGATGTAAAACAAAAATGATTTTCTTACATATTTTGTTTCCATGACAAAAAAGAAAAGAAAAAGATGAGCAGCCACTGCATAATAAAGTGGAATTACTATGTGAATCCACATAACCATGAGCCTATATAGAATTTGCAACGAAAGTAAAGCATGAGACATAGGGAAAGTCAATGTAACACTTTCACATATAGTCACTGGGAGAGCTTTTGAATGTTTTTAGTAGCCGGGTTGAGGAAAAATTTGAGAGATCCGTTAATGTCTAATACCTGCAGATGGACATCATGAGAATCAGTACGATGAGACATAAAATTGAAGGAAAATATACTAACAACGAAAATTGCACTCACAACAAAGGAAGATTGTTTTGCAACAATTGAAAACAAAGTAAAACGAAAAACAGGGAGTTCTTTGTAAAGCTTACAGAGCTCTTGCTTCTTCTCAAGGAAGGATTTGTAAAAGATGTCAGTAGTAGGATTCAAATAAAAGCTCAAAATTGTTGAAAATCCGGTCTCTCTATACACCAATCCAAAGACATTGAAGGTAAATTGCATTACCGGTGTTGGGGCCATTCCCAGCAGCGCAAGAAGAGGCGGGAGGGTGAAGTTGGTTCTCAACCCTAAATCAACTGAAGAAAGCGCAAATATTTTTACATGGAAGAGGATAGGAAGGAAGAAGGAATTGGCGTTACCAAGAAATCTATCTATATATATTATATGAGAAGTTTTGTTGTCGTGGCGATCTCACATAATTTATTGGTGACATGGTGCAATTGTGAAACTCGCCGATTTTGTATTTATTAATTTAAAAATATGATTAGCATATGTGACACTTTCTGAGTGGGTACCTATTATTTTTCGCTTAAGAAAAGGATTTGACTTTTGTAAAAGACTATACTTACCCTACTGAAAATATGAAATTTATCAAAATCGAAAGAAAATTAGCTACCATGTCTTTATCCTAGCATAATCGTCGTTTTTTTATTTTCTTTTAGAAAAACTGTCATGTTTATCTTATAATATAAGGAATATAACTTGTGATTAACTAACTCCTATAATATATCTTATAATGTATTTAAAATAACTCATATAATCCTTTATATCCCTATAGACAATACGATCTCAGGTAAGAATTTACAGAGGAAGAAGCAACGCTCAAGCTTTGTGTTTGCATCATTTAGTTTTCTCTTACTCGTGGTTTGTATTTTTTTTTGTAGGATTGCTGATACAAGCTTCCATTTTGAACTCTGATGTCATCCGTTTCATGGATTGCATATTTGAGGATTGTTGGTATACCATTAAAAATTTCAATGTGTTCGATAAGTTATCTCATCTAAGGGTCTCTTGTATTCACAAGCATAAAATTCACTTCTGTGTTCGTACCTTGGTGAATAAAGCCCTTAAAAAGTCTAGCCGCGAATATTACGGATTCGCGATATCTTCGATGGGTCTCATTATCTGAATGTGTTGGCTAGTACGTTTTGATTTAATGGTTGCGTGTTGTTGTGGATATTCGAAGATGTTTGATTGTTTCACTTTATTCTGCTTTTTTCTTGCCCCTTGTGTTTCGTAGATCTTGTCGGTGCGGTGGAGAAAGTTGAGGAGCACGATAAGGATGTTGACGGGTCACAGGGTAATGTTGATTCGGACAATCTTTGAGGTTCCCCTGTTATACCGCATATGCCCCGTTGTGCGACCGTAGAATGCAGTGGTGAACATGGTTTGGTTTTGGGTGATTCCAACTATCATCGCTCAGGTATGTATCAAGATTTTCGTGATTTCGACTACGAAAGGTTGTTTACCAAGTATCACTGTCAGTTTGCGTGATGCAAGGTATGTCTTTATTTGTTGTTAGTCTTTGTTATCTTATCCGTGTCTCTGTTTTTTCTTTTGGTGCAGTGGTATTGTTCTCCAACTCAACTTGTATGGGGGTGCTTGCAAGACTTTTCAAGAGATTAATGTCGTCTTACTTGGAAAGACCTGTTTTCTGTGTGGGTGGTCCGACCTTTGTTTTCAGGTCACTATCTTTTGCATTCGTATAAGTGTTTGGTTTTTTAAGTTTCTCTTCTCTAATTTAATAGTCGTGTTTGTTTTTTAAAATTACCGTGTCTCTTAAGCATAAGTAACGAAAGAGATGTGCGTTACCGAGTTTACCCGACCCTACCTAACATATGCGGTGCTACTTGAGAATTGTCCTGGTAAGTCATTGTTTTTCCATTTGTGTTTGTTCCCGTGTTTAGTCTTGTTTTGGCACTTTGCATGTTTTGGATTTGATGAAGACTATCTTTGAGTTGGGATTACATGTCAACTCCATGATTTGGGAACATGACATGAGATCAAGTTTTACCCCAATTAAAATCTAGTTGCAAGTGTACAACATCCGCAGTAATGTTTAGGGATCGAATCTACATGGACTAGTTATTCATACTTAGAACTTATATGATTTTAGATTAAGCTAAGAACAAAATATTCAAGGGTTTTTTTTGGTCTTATTTGGTTTATATGGTCTTCTGAATGCAAATGGACCTACTCTACATGCCAATTTACAAAGGATAGAACAATGATATGATATACATCAAACATCAGAGAGTTAAAGTGAACAAGGGGAATTAAAACTCGACTAGGAGCATAATGCTTCAGTCTAGAACACAACCACTACTGTTAATCCTCTCCACGTTCGAGGTTCAAGATCCTATATTTCAATCACCAAGGACAACGCCTTTTGGACGACCTTGTAGAGACTAAACACGCATTAAATCGATCAAGGACGATTGTTCACGATTCTAAGCAGATCTACTTTTGTTGCCTACTTAGGAAGGCTCATCAAATACTAGTTCCACCAGTATGTAAGCTTTTGGAATGCATACTATTTTAGGTCTACTCGCTAACTGGCTTAGGAAGCAAATAACATTATTGTTCAAGCAGAGATGATAATGTTATTGATAAAATCTAGTCGTTTAGTAATCCTATTCAAGTAAACTCGTTGACTCCTTGTAAGATATTGTTTAACATGCAAACTAATAGATCAAAGACATGTAAACACGAAATTAATCATGGTAACAAACACCAAATCAAAGGGAGAAGGATATATAAAATCGAATGATGAAAAAAAGATGGATGTATTGAGAGGACATGAATCCTTTGGAGGCTAACAAGGGGCATGACCCCAAAGGGTGTCGTCCCTACCCTCCTTAGACACTTATTTGATCTAAAACCTAAACAACTATTCTTTAAACAAAAGCTAAAAGCAACTCTTTATAGTACAACTTCACTATTAGGTCAAATGAGTAAAATTGAGCCTTAAGGTCTCCAAATGTTGGCTTCGTGTAAAGGGCCTTGAGTGGAGTTCTTGGGCTTTAAAAGGCTTGAAATAGAGAAATTTGAGTCTAGAGATTGTATTGTTCGAAACCCAAATGTCTTCCTTTTGGTTTGGACTTTCCCTGCACCCTCCCTTCATCTACGAGATAGTTAGACGAATACTCAGTATAATTGGTGTAACTCTTTTTCCACTGCACCAAATGATGTGAAACCACCTTGATATGAAATCTAAATTAATTATCTAGCTCCTGTCCAAGTTTCATCAAAATACATTAAGAGAAAGGTCTTCATCTTGGATGATACTTTTGATGCTCGGAAATTGTTCAAAAACTGACTTTGATCCATTTAGCTCCACAATGTTCCATAATATATTGATTGACCTGGAATGACTAAAAATACCCCAAATAGAGGAAAATTACTAATAGTTGAGAATTGCATAAAGAAACCAAGAAAACATACTAAAATCTTGAGGAAAAGTGGTAATATACTGATGTTATCAACTCCACCGGACTAAGCTTCTAGTTCGTCCCCAAGCTAAGAAAACGAAGAACATAGAAGAGGTTTGAAAACTTGGAAACTTACCTTTGCATTCTGAACCAATTGGCAACTTAGACTATCGTGATCCACGAACACCAAAGTCGACATTAGATATAATCTTGAATAATCACAACAAGTATAGCAACGTCCCCGATTGAGCCACAATCAACAAGAGTGACCCAGGATCTCCATCACCACTCCATCGAATCTACTACATGCGATGTTTTCGAGGGAGTATCGATCAAAGAACACACAGACTCAACTCAAAAGAGATCCTAAACAATTTCAGCCCACAATCGATTCCTTTCCTCTTCCTTATTCACTTTTAAATTCTTTTTAGAGGTTGGTTTCTCCTTACTTTTCAAGGGTATCATTTTATTCTTTCTATCAGCCTCTATGAATCGATTTTTCCCTACTCTTCTAAGGTATGATTTCAGTTTTTCTATTGATCTCTTTACACTTTTCTTTTTAAGCACATTTGGATTTTCTTGGTTCCGATATTTACAATATGCATAAGCACTTTGTTGAAAATTTTTATTAAGAAAGGAAGAAGGGAACCGTAGATATAATTTTGTTTGGTCCAAAGAGGAGTCTGATTTGGTGTATACCAAGCCCCAAGAAGACAAAAATATTTTCCTTTAAATATTGAGTGGCTAAGGATTACCCGAATATCAAATGATATGGTGTCTCGGTTAGCTGATCCACCTGCGATGTTCCGATTGGTAAATTGCGGCCAATCACTAACACAAGTCATTAATCATGTGGTTAGTTCAAAGCTAAGCTTGTTTCGGGACTGTTTTGACTCATAAAAACGTTTTTGTTTTGAATTTTTTTGAAAACGACTCAAAAAGAAAGAAAAATTATAAAACAAATAAAAAGAAGCATTAGTAACAATAAGAATCCCCCAGACTTAACTTACACTATCCCGGTGTAAAATCAAGCGATGAAGATACTGAAAACTAATGCAAAAGATAAGGAACAGGAGTTACTAAGCTGCTGGTCGAAATTATGGATATATGTACAACCATGTTTAGGTAAACCGAATTGAAGTTCAATTGTACGTTTTTGTGACTGCTACGACCAAACTAAGAACTTACAAAAATAGAAAACTTGGTTTGTAAAAATGAAGTACAAAAGGCTGGAGATCATACCAATATTGTTGTGACCAAGTTTTGTCTCACCGGAATGCACGGTTTGGCTCATCTTGATGAGAAACTGGGCTTTTGCGATTTTGACCATTCCTAGGCTGGTTTTTTTTTTTTGAGAAACACCTTCTTCATATGATACTAATTAGTATATTGTCAATTTGACAGATTGGTTCGCTTGACGGAACACGGTTTGGTCTTAGCTGAGTTTTCTTTGGTTTATGGCCAATCCAACGGTACAAAATGAAGCATGAGTGCTTCCAAATCTGCTTGGGCTTTTCTTCATAAAATTCTCACTTTATTCGGGCATTTTTAGCGGTAGGATCTTGCTTAACTCCTGGATAAGAGTTTTAAAGAACCCGAATTCGTCGGTTACGTCCCGTTGAGCCAAAAGTAGATGTAGATCTTTTCCAGCCTCTTTCACACATTTTTCTAAAAATATTCAATGATATTCAGCTGGTGTGGAAGTTGGTTTGCTTATATTGCTCTCAAGGTTCTTCAGATGTGGTCTTAGTCCTTTTGTTCATATTTTTGAGTCTTTAAATGTTAGTGAGGAACGACTCTACTTTGATCGTATCATTCATGGCTTCAAAATATTTTTCATTCTGATCACAATAATCCTTGGCATCATTTGAAACTAAAGTTCCTTTTTGGAGTTCCTTTAATGTCTAAATATTCGCAATTTTTTCTCCATAGGCTTGCCTTTATGTTTTAGGGTCTTTAAGGAGGTTTTTAAGCCTTGAAATTTTTTTTATATCCTATGTGGGATGCTGGAAAATTTTTGGTTGATTTCGTGCTTGGCGGAAATGAATTGGCTAAGTTGCAAAAATTGCTCGGTATAGGCTCTTTGTAGCTCCAAGTGTATATCTTGATTTTCTTGAGGTTTCTGTCTTGAAAATCACCATTAAATGGTGCATATATTCTGAATTGAAGTGATTACCTTGAATGATTTGAGCTTCTACATAATCCGGCCAATAAAATATGAAAACGAATGTTCAGATATGTTTTCCTCGGCCATACGCTCGCCCAGATTGTTAATGGGTTGGTCGGATGGTGTAAAAATGTGTTCTATTAGGAGAGAGGCTTGGGAAATGATGTGATCGGGTGGCAGAGGTGGTAGGTCCGGGTTTGGATGAGGGAATGGTCGCAGCCAGTCATGAAGAGCCACGGTCGGTTGAGGCGAAATGGTCCTAGGTCCTGTCGAGGAGAGGAAAAGGGACAGTGGTCGGTCGTGGCATCTCCTTGGGCCGGTGCTAGAGGTTAGGCGAGGAAGGATTGAGCTGAGGCAAGGACTGGTTTTTTCCAGTAGAAGAGAGGCGGCCGGTCGTGGAGTTTTCGTGAGGCGTGACAGTTTTGGAGCCAGACTGTGTGGCAGAACTACTAGGACCAATTTTTGACATCAGATCTTTTTCGGCCGATGTTGGGGCATTATTACCTTGTGTGGTTTGAGGCACATAAGTCCTAGCACTGGTCGATGCCTTATTTTTAGCAAAACTCGGTGTTGTGGTTCCATGACCCATTGAGAAGCTCGAACATCCCGAACATGTCTGGATTAATTTTTCTCTATTCTTCTTCCTTTCCAAAGTAAATTCTTACGAAAAACAAAGTATGAAAACATTAAAATCGTTTATTAAAAACTTATAACACCAAAATTAAACAACTTATTCATAAAATAAAAGTCAAAAAATCAAAATCAAATTAAAGTAAAGAAATAAAACGTATGAGTTGCCTCCCATAAAGCGTTTTTTATAGTCAATTAGCTCGACTCCTGGGCATTTTTAGACGTGAGGATGCCTTAATTGAGAGTTTAATCTCCATCCTCTTGTTGTAGATCCTCGAGATGAAATTCCTCCTATTCTTATGCTTCTACCTCCAATGCAACTCTTTGAATCGGTTGAGGACACCGAATTTCCATTGCTGGATATCTATGAGGTGTTATCTTGCACATAAATTCCTCCTCTTTTTGTGCTTCTTTCTTCGTATGAGTGAAGTGAATTTTTCCATTTGGCCATTCCATAACAGCTCCTATAGTTGCAAGAAATCTTCTTCCAAGTATCAAACATGATAAATGCTTCGTCGATACTTCAACTACCTGAAATTCAGCAAGCACAAGATCATTATTAATTTTTATATAGATTCTATATAGTGGTCCAATAGGTCATTTTATCGTTCAGTCTGCGAAGATGAAGCACATTTCTGAAGGCCTTAGGGTTGTAAAACCAATTCGTCCTGCAATGTGTGTTAGCATGAGATTCGCTCCTGCTCCAGAATCGCATAAAGCATTCTCCAACACATGTTTGTTGATTGAACACTTAATGATGAAGAGTCATGAGTCGTCCAATGACTGGAGCTTTATTAAACATCTGCTAGGGTCTCTGATCTTGTCAAACATCGCTTCTATGTGGTACAATATTTGTAAATTGTTTTCGAAACAATTCCTGAGCTCCCGTTGAGTAGCTCATGCTCTATCAAATATCATAGCTGCTGGTAGCTTTCTAGATATCTTGAAATATGCCTTCCACTTATTCCTTGAAATGGAAGCACTTGGTTCTCTTGTTCCCAAGTATACATAAGTATACATTATCGTTTTTGTGCTCAACCCGAGGTCTAGTTTTCGGTTGAGTTGTCCGGACCCTTGCTGGCCTCTTAAAGGGCTTGCGTATTTCCACTCCTTGGGCGATCTTTGATTGTCCAATGGCTGGAAATCAAAAGCTTTGAAACTTTTGATTCTAAGATGTAAGGTCCTAAAATCAACAGAGTAATTCCTTTGCATAGTTTCCACGACCTCAACCAAAGACTTAAGTCTTTTGTCTGTAGCTTTTACGTTTCGGCTTTCTTCAAGGCGATTTTCATTGTCTTCTTGGGTTCTTCAGGTTTTTGCGGGAAACGAGTGTTGAATAGCTCTTGGACAGTCTCTTCTATGTGATTTAGACACATGTCTAAGCCTTGAACAGTGAATTCAACTTCTCAACCCTCTCTTCAAAGACAAAATTATGGTTATCTCTGGTTGTATAAATTTTCTGCTCGATGTTGCGTTAAATCTCGAGAATTTGCTCTGTCAAGTGCTCAACCTTGAACTCAAGAGACTTTAAAGGCGTGTAGGGACTTAGAGAAAGAGATAAAGGTCGTGATACGTATGAACTTGGTGTGCTAGGTCGTGAACGATGTTGTAGCCGCTCATGGAGAAGAAAACTTTGGAGATTTCGGTTCGGGGTCTCCTTGTATGGCTAGGAGGTTCAAATCTTCTTTTTTGGGATTCTTTTATGTTTTCCAGCGATATAGAATCGAGATGCCAACCTCCTTCGGTGAATTCATGGCCTGTACTTTGCCTCCAATCATGTTCTCTTAGGAGTTGATCTCTCAGTTCAGCATAGTCTCTCTCTAGCTGATAGGAATGAGGATAGTACTCAGTATCTTCCATGAATTCGATTAAATGAGAATTAGGATTGTAAGATACTTCAAAATTTGGTCCATGGGTTTAGAGAGGGTTAGGGTTTCGAAGTTTTGGCAAAATAACATATAAATAAGTTAGTAGAATGGAAAAATCATATTCCAAATAGAAAAATTATAATTCCAAAGTGTTATTATCTACAAAGAAAAAGGGCCACAAAATTGTTAGTTAATTAATCTAAATCGTAAGTGTTAATATCCTAAAAGAATTCAAATAAGTAATAAAAAAAGCAAAACCGAAATTTTTACAAAGAAAATCAAAATTTTTAACTAAAAATCAAAAATTCACAGAAAAGAAAAGAAAAGAAAAGAAAATGTTATGAACCGAACCATTTAGTGGTTGCCATAACCGAAGACCCATTT
>OVAN01015159.1:0-11527 GCA_900406275.1 Anastatica hierochuntica
CTCCTTAAGATAAATTTGAATACTCTTAGTGTGACTAAGTCTTATGGGATGAATTAAGAAGAAATTTATAATCTAAAACGATTTTTTTAGTGAAAAAAGAACAAAACCATGGATGAAAATTTTTTTAGTAAACCATAGATGAATAAAATAAGAAAGATTATTTGTAGTCGGTTCGATGAGTTTGGAAAAAGTATCTTCTCTTTGCAGTGTTTACCGAAATCCTATGTCTCTCGTGTGGGACCATTTTTTTATAGTTTTTTCTTTACCTAGTTTAAATAGATATCTTTTGGCCTATAAAAAGAATAAAAACACTTTTTAATAATAGTATTCATCAGTACATATGAATTAGAGATCATAATTTTTCATTTACCTGAAGTGCAAGAATCATAATTTTATCAAGGATATTTTTCTAAGAAATTTTCATGAAATGTTGTACTTTGATTAAAACTTCAATAAGATCATTTTCAATCAAATCGATTAATAACTTACCAAATGAACATGGGAAATAACGTATAACTAATAACTTATCTTTTTGTAATTAATTACCTCGTGATCATAAAACAAATAACACATGAAAATGAACGCTGTTTTAACTAATAACGCATAACACATAACACATAACTTATCTTTCTGTAATTAATTACCTCGTGATCATAAAATAAATAACGCATGAAAATGAACGTTGTTGTTACATTAATTGATCCAAAAAGCTCAGATGCCAACCGTGCACACGTTCGAGTATGTCATTAATTAACCAAATAACGAAATTCTGAGAGAATGGTTCCGATCTAGGTGAAAAGCTCATGGTTAATGCTTCTTTAGCTTTTAGAGGTGGAAGAAGATGATTTCTTTTTTCTTGTTCGGCTTGATAACTTTTTTAGAGTAAATTTGTGGAATAATAGGTTGGAGGAGATTAATTAAGAATATGACTATGTGTGTTTTTTTCATGTAAAAATTAAATAAATTTTAATTTTTCATTTTTATCCCTTTACCCTTCCAAACTTCAAATGGCTCTATAGGTTTATATATATATATATATATATATTGAAACAAAATTTTAAATATACGAAAAACTAGATTTTTTTTCCTATTTAACATATTTTGAATTTTTCGATACGGATATATATTTTGCAAATAGACAGAAATTATTATAATGTATGATTAGACAATCTATATTTACATAACGTATGATTAGACAATCTATTTTCGCATGCCTATAAATTTCACAAATAACCAAACATCAAGGGGGAAAAACGTAAGTAAGATTCACGATTTTATTTGGTAATGTTACTAGCATCACATGAAAAAGTTTTGGCAAAGAGTATTTTAAAAAAATTGAAAATAGAAAAATCTATGCTATGCAACAAATAGACAGACTATTTGTTTCAAGCGGTCTATGTCGATCAAATGGGCAAAATTATCATAAATACAAAAAATATAGAAGCTTTTTTTGTTGATGACTAGTTTTTTAATTAATGTGTGACTTATGTATATTGGGCCTAATTACCCTAAAAGTATATAGCAATTAGTATTTTGCCAAAAAAGAGTACTCATCTCGTTTCAAAATAATACTTTCTCTGTCTCAATTTGAAAGATGTTTAAAGATAATACACACATATTAAGAAAAGAAATTTTAAGAATAATACACACAAGTTCTCATATAATTTGTCTTATTTACATCAAAATATCGTTACACAAATTCAATTCAAACTAAAAATCACTGCATAATATGATTGGCCACAAATGTCAAATCGCATTAAATTATTGCATAGAAAATTCAAAATATAAATATTTTAAAACAAAAAAAATTCCTTAAACATTGTTCAAATTGAAATAAATGGAGTATATATTTTGAAGTTTTCATCCATATTAAAAAAAATTAAGTTTAACGGTACATATATTGTTTTCTGTATTATTAACAATTTACTATCATTTTAAGAAATAACAAAGATAATTATTTTTTAATTCAACAGAAAAAAAATTACAACCCCTTACCTAATTTTTTTTCCCGGGTAATATGATGTGGGTGAAATTATAATTAACCCCTTATATTATATTATTATTCTTTTTGTTACTTTCAAAAATCTAAATATCAATTATTTAGGTTATTCACCTAAATCACTCTAATTTTTGACCAATAATTTCATTTATAATTTTTTGAACTAATAAATCATAATTATTTATGATTAAAAAGTTTACAAAAAATTAAAATATCTATCTTTTTGAAACAAATTTTCCTAAATATCTTACATTTTGAAATAGAAAGAGTAGATCTATAACTTAACGTTAATTTTTTTCTTAATATGTTTAATAGTTTTTTACAATAATTTAAAAGATAATTGCAATGCATATTCTAAGAAAATATTAATTAAGTTTTTGACATCCCAAAATTTATTAGTTTTTTGCCCCATCACATTTTTATTATTTGTTCAAAGTTGGAGGTAAAATTGTAATTCATCCATACTTTTTTTTGTCAATTCCACAAAATTAAATAATTTTTTTGGAATAGCTTTAACAAATTCACCATAATTTAAAACAAATAGAGTATATAATAAATAGCCAGCTCTTACCATATTAAACATAACCTTAAATAATTTGAGTGACTTAGCTATCTCTGTCAGCGACTATATACTTTTATTGAATTTGGCGGAGTGACGAGCTATATCCACCTCCTAAGTTTTACATAACGTTGTATATCCCCATAATTTGAGCCTCTATCTGTATCTACATAATTTGAAAGTCGTAAAGTTGTATCCCCATAAAATGAACTTTCAAAATATGTAACCACATGATCGTGCTTTAGGTAAAAATCAGCGGTTCAGTCAAATGTTAACCATAACTAACCTTTAAACCAATCTAACCGAAATCGAACAACCCGATTGCAACTTATATTGACCTGATTGCCAGCAAAATCCCCAAATCGTTTTCCCTCAAGAGTCGAACTCTATGTAGTGAAAATAACAAATCGTTGAACCGCCATCACGAGAAATCAGAATCGGTTCGAGACAAAAAAAAAAGAGAAGTTAGAATCGGTTGACGAAACTGGACATTGGCGAAGACAATCATCATTCCTTAAAGGTATATATGTTTGAATGATAATTTATGTAAATCTCTCTGGATAGGGTTTGTGAGAAAAGAGACCCATGTTTTTGTGCGAGGAAGAGGGTTTGATTATATTTTCAAGTCAGTTATTTGATTATATGCATCTCAAACTTAAAAGCAAGCCTTCTTGTATGCATTTTATTCTCTGTGCAGGCTAATTTTAAGACTTTGGTATGAGTAATTTATCATCATCTTCAAGTGAAACATCAAGGTGTAGAAGAGTTTTGGGAGTTTCAACGATTTGTTGGTGTGGACAACAAATTGTGACGACGAGTTTTATCAAAATTTTACGATACAAACCATGAACACTGAGAGTGTATTTCAACATATGGAGGCGAAGCTAGAAGCTCAAGCACCTGAGAGGATACATAGTCCATTACAGGAAGATATATGGATATCGAGGAGAATGATGATTATTGTAGTTTTAGAATGTATGATTATGGTAGGATGTAGTAATCTACTATGAATCTTGTAATTTCATGGTTGTGTTTAGAATTGAGAGTTGTATTTCCCAGACTGCTTTGACTATTTAGATTTTGACCTCAAATTCATTTAACTATATATGAGACACAAAACAAATAGAAAAGAATACATTGATTCCCATTAATCAATACAGATAACACATTGTCTTAGAATCTATTATAAGACACTAAAGTCATAGATTCAAAATCTGATTGAAAGCACAAAATACATAGATTCATAGATTCAAAACAAAATTTACATTGCTTCAAAACACAAAACACATAGATCCCAATCACAAATCACATAAATTATGTCTTCGTGGCTCCTAACTTTCAGTAATACTCGCAACAACCTGTTAAAAACGTGAAAGAAGCATCATTAAACACTACTCATGTATAAACCACAATTTACTTTAAGAAGAAACATACCTTTTTATCCTTCTTGTGAAATCTAGAATTGTGTCCTGACTGAGAACATATTCGTCAGTGCATGACCCTTTTTAGTTGTTGTGGTTTCTTCTTCACTGGAGAGACTCGTTTTTTCTTTTCTTGCCCTTCTCATTCGTGCTTCTCTATTTGCGACCAGACTGAAGTGGTTCTGGTGGTTCATGCACAAGTGGATCTGCCCCACGAGACCAGAACCTAGCACCTCTAACTGGATTTTAAGAAATTATAATAGTTTCTTCTCCAAGTGCTTGTAGAAAACCACTCATTGACAAAGTCATCAACTTGTAGTTTCATCACAAAAATAACACCATATCCATGTTCACAAAGAATTCATGTGAATGAAAATTGGAAATTGCAGAAGATTATAATTGGGTTCAAGTAAGTTCAAGATCACAAAGGTGAAACCATTGCTAAGACTCTACTGGAATGTTTAAAAAATTGGAGCATAAACAAAGTATTCTACATCACAGTTGACAATGCGACTGCAAACACATCAGCTCTGAGGAAGTTCACTCAAAGGTTTAAGTCAGTTTCTCATGATGCTTTTGTCTTGGATGCTGAGTATTTGCATATGAGAGGCAGTGGACACATCATCAGTCTGATAGTTCAAGATGGATTGACTAAGATAAGTTCTAATGTTACTATTATGAGAAATGCAGTCACGTATGTCAGGTCATCAACACCAAGGCTTCAATCTTTTGAACAGAAAGTTGAGTCAGGAAGGATCAAGAAGGGAAGCTTACCATTAGATGTCAAGACAAGGTGGAATTCTACATATCTGATGTTGACAAGAGCTATGGATTTTAGGGTTGCTTTTGATAAGATGGAAGAACAAGATAAACTATACAATGTCTACTTCAAAGAACAAGAAGATGGGAACAAGCGAATTGGACCTCCAATAAGCACTGACTGGATTGAAGTTGAAAGGTTAGTTGGCTTCCTACATATCTTCTACAACAGTACATTGGTAGTCTCTGCTTCAAATTCAGTGAACGCTAATAAGTGTCACAATAGAGAAGTACCTAATCTCTTTGACTAAAAGCGCATACATGATTTGAAGAAAGCTGCAGAGGAAATATTGTTGAAGTTTGATAAGTATTGGGATGACATGAAGCATATAAACAAGATGATCATTGTAGCAACAGTCTTCGATCCTAGGAAGAAGTGGCTTTTCCAAAACATTGCTTTGAGAAACTCTATGGGAAAGATAGTCAGGAGGCCAAGGAGATCTATGATTCAGTGATGATGGTTCTGATGGCTCTATTTAGTGAGTATAACAATCGTGCTAGTAGAGGAACAAGCATTGTGCAATCATCTCAATCTTCTCAACCATCATCATCAAGCATTCAAGACCATCAGATGCAAAGAATAGACATGTTAGATGGTAGTAGTCAATATGAAAGAATGGAAGATGAGTGGAATGTGTTAATTTCAGAGATAGGAACCACAAATTCAAGAGATGAAATGGCTATAAACCCGAGTGAGCAGACATACTCTCCAAAGTTAGTGTATGGAATGGAGTTTGATGTTCTTGGTTGGTGAAAGGTAAACAGTGGAAAATTTCCTTGATCTCTCTGCAATTGCTAGAGATGTTATTTCAATGCAGGTTTCTTCAGTTGTATCAGAGAGTGCTTTTAGCACCAGTGGGAGGATACTGGATCCATACTGGAGTTGCCTAACACACTACATGGTCAAGGTGTTGATGTGTACAGAGCAATGGCTTATGCTTGACATTCGAGCAAGTGAAAGAATCCTTTCTGAGGTGCAGATGCTTGATACGCTTGAGAAATGTAACATTCTTCATTCTATATCAATTTCAGATTACTTGTTTCTAACTTTCTATTACTTATGCTTGGTTCAATTTTACTTTTTTTAGATTTCACATGTCTAGTTTCAGAAGACAGAGCCAAAGATTAAATGAATTTGGTAGTTGGTACTTGGTATTATACTTTGTCTACATATTCTTTGCTAGATTAATTGTTTCTTTCTAACTTCGTTTACTTTCTTTTTGTTGTATTAGATATTCAGCTTCATCAGATCAATGTGTTGTGCTCTTTCCAGTTTGAAGTTTGAACTTTGAAGTTGTTGTCTGCATTTTCTCAATCTCTGTACTCTCTAATTGTTTGCTTAACTTTTATTTCAAACTTAGGGTCAAACATATTTTGCAACTTAACTTTGGTGTTTTTGTATGAAACTTGTCTTTTGAAAATATGTTATGATTTTGTTTGTCTGTTATTACATTTTAGAGTATGTTAGTTACAATTTCGGGTATTAAAGTAATTCGGATTCATTCAGGTAAAAATTTTCGGATATTTATAGACCCGAATTGGACCCGATCATAACTCGGATAATGATCGGTTCCTTATTAACTACCCGAACCGACCCGATCTGAGGTGTACCCGAATCGAACCCAAATTGATTCTTATAAATACCCGATCGGATCTTACTGCCTAGACCCGAAGTACGGATATCTGAACCGAACCGATCCGAACCCAAACGGATACCTGAATGCTCAGCCCTATCCAGAACTTTAAAAGTTAAAACCTATATTTAAAAAAAAAAAATTTAACACTAACCCCTAATTTAGAAAATCCTAAACAACCATCCTTTAAAGCTATTTAGTTTTTTAAATTATTTTTAATTTTTCAGAGGATTTTTTAATTGGTTGAACTGGCGACAATTAATGTGAATTTCATATAAACAAGAATATTTTTTTTATAAGAGTTTATCGTTTTTTTAATAAGTGTGAACTCATCTTAAACATCAAACATATTAAAACAGAGGGAGCATCAATAACATTAAAATATTGAATCAAGTGCCATTTTAAAACCACATCAATCGTTAATTTTTGGGGGGAGTCAAGCAAATTAACTCATTGGCTTTTGACTATGTTATTATGTCTTCTGTTTAACAATAATAACTTTAATTTTTCGTCTCGAAGAAAGTGTAATAATTTTAATAAATTTGAAACGTTCTTTTTGGATGTTGTACAAGTAAAGATGATAAAAGGTTGGTTAGATAAGATCATAGGCAACGTGATAAACAGTCGGACAACGTGCAACAAATTTTATTTTAATAAGTGTACCGACTTAAATTACAAAAAAAAAGTGTACCGACTTAACTAATTTTAAAACAATTAAGAGAAACGATGACTCCTCTTCCTATCCGATAGTCATACCAAGAGAGAAAGGTAATCATTGAACATGGAATACAGTTAATTAAAAGGTTTTAAAATTATTTATCATTGCCCTCGACACGAGAGAGAGAGAGAGAGTTAGAAGGGTGTGGACTTCTAAATCTTATTACTTCCTTTGCTTCTAAGTTTTAAGAGATGTATGAGATTGAGTATTTTGAAAGATTTAATTTTTAATGAGCTTTTACAAAATTTTAGTGAATTAAGAATATGGTTGTGATTTGTTTTTAAAATTTTTTAAAATCTCATATAAAACCATCTGATTTGAATTTTTGTATTTTTAATAAGGACACTTCACTAAAACAACCATTTAAGGTTTTGACTGGTTTTGAGCCTCTATCCATTCCTTTGCTTCAGAATTCGCTTTCAAAATGGTGTCATGAACAGAGAAAGATCGTCCTTGGAAGAGAAGATGATATCGTGTAGTTCAGAGACTCCACCACATCCAAGGGACGAGGGATCCAGAAACAATGCCGGTTGGCGGGAGGCAAGGAGAGTTTTTTTTTTATCTTACTCCATATACCCGCAAATTCCATACGCTCTTTTACATTTCAGATAGAGACAAACAATGCTTCTCTTGACACTTGCATTGCGAAACTGCACTGAAACAAAATATGAGATATTAGTTCGCTTTTTTCACATCTTTTACAGTTTGGTTCAGTTACAATTCCTCTTTGTAATAAATTTGATCTAATATTCGACAGTGCTTTCCATAAGAAGAGCTTGATTTTGCTTGGTATTTTTAGGTTCCAAACATCAGGGATCCAACCATTATAGGCTTGAAAAGGATGATTTTCCTGATTCTCTTGTTCTTTAATAGCTACAAAATAACTTGATTTAAAGGTATACTCACCCGATGGAGATTTAAGCTAAATCAATTTATCTGCTGCCTGAGTTTTACTTGGCACTAGAGAGAGGATAACCGATTCTAAAACTGCAAACAATTTTTGAATAAGATCTTTATTCCATTCTCCTTTCTCGGCAATAAGGAGAGATGAAACATGAAAGTTTGAAGTTTCACGGGTATGAGGTCCGGTTGGGTATATCTATTCCGTGGAAGATAGTCAAGGATCGTGCCACACTCAAATACTTTTTCCATCACCAACCACCCATCTCAAATTAGTTTTTAATAACTCCTTCCCAATCGTGATTCCTTTCCAGTTGTGGGAAGAGGAGATGGGAGACTTGCTTTGAATGAAATCTTCATCGGAGTGATATTTTCCTTTGAGGAGTCGAGCTAGAAGATATTTGGGGTTCAAAAGTATATACCAACTTCGCTTTGCAAGTAGAGCGTCGTTGAAAGCTTGAATGTCCCTTAGTCCTAGTCCTCTATCCTTTTTGGATTTTGTGAGTTTTGTCCATGCTAACCTTGACATCTTCCTTTCATCTGGTTTATCGTCCCACCAAAAATGAGTTAAGGCGGATTGAATTCTTGAGCAAAATGACACCAGTAAGTTAAAGTTGGACATATTGTAAGTGGGGATTGCCGTTAAAATGTTCTTCAGCATGATTAACTTCCTAGCTGGGGATAAAAATCTTGAAGACCAACTACTAGCCCTTTGTCTTATGCGATCCTAAATAGAGGTAAAGAGATCCTTCTTTGCTCTTCCGAAATGCTCCGGTAAGCCTAAGTACTTACTCACTCCTCTCTATTCTCTATATTTATAGCCTTCTTAACTTTATCCTTTAACTCTTGAGGAGCCTTTCTTGAAAAAGTGATTGACGATTTTTCGAAGTTTATGAATTGTCCCGATGCCTTTTCATATTGCTCAAGGATAGCCTTTAGTATTTGTTACTATTCGGAGAGGTTTTGCGAAAGAACATAATGTCATCCGCAAATAGAAGATGGTTCACTCTTGGACTCTTCATAGCTACTTTAATTCCAAGAAATTTTCCTTTAGCTTGTGCCTTTGCACACAAACTGGAGAGGACTTCACTACATAAGATGACGATATGTGGCGAAAATGAATCCCCTTGTCAAATTTTTCTCTTAAGATATACTTTCCCTTTCACTGAGTCATTCAATAGGAAAGAGTATGATACCGAAGAGATGCATTGCATGATCCACGAGACCCATTTTCAATGGAAACCGAATATTTTGAGCACTAGTTCTATTAAATACCACTTTAATTGATCAAATGCCTTAGACATATCAATTTTCACCGCCATTGAACAATGCTTCCGAGCATTCGAGGTCTTTAAGAAATTAAGAATTTCATGAGTGATGAGAAAAGTATTATTGCTCTTCTAGGGAAAAAAGCAGAATGATTTTCCGCGATGATAGAATTGAGAACCAGTTGTAATCTTCATGAGAGCACTTTTGAGATGATTTCGTACATCACATTTGATATCTCAGGTTTTAACCCTTAAACTACATTGCAAGTGCACAGCAAATCGCAGTAGTATTTCAGGGATCGAATCCACAAGGACCAAGATACGCACTATGATTCCTAATTTTGGATCAAGCTAGAAAACAAAAGTTGGATGTTTGTTTTTTTCGAATGCAAAAGTAAATAGAAGCGAATGTTAAAAACGATGTAATCAATGAGAGAAAAGCGTCAGGCAATAAGGAATTCGTGGGAAATCAGATCATAAATGTAGGAATTTATCAGGGAAAAAATTAAGCACCATTCTAGAACTCAAAACACAGTTGTATAATTTTTCCATTCTCGTGGCTCCAATTACTACGTCTAACAACCTAATAGACTAACTCTCGTTGAATTAAGGAAGTTAAACATGCATTAAGTACAGGTTTTGATTTGTTCACAAAGCACCTTAACATAAACTCTCGTTGGCTAAGAATACTTTGCTCACAGAGATTATTTTCAAGCAATCAAATCAACTCTCGTTGTATTCAATTAACCTAAGATCATGAACATGGTAGCTAATCAAGTTCATGCATTNTATATTGATAATTCCCTGAATTAGCAATCCTAATCATTTAATCTCATCAATTCCTTTGAAAACCCTATAACCTAACAGTAGAATTACTCAGACATGATCATGGAAGTGAGGGACATGTTTTTATTGAAAGACATAAACAAAATTAAAGAGGGTTCAGAAAAACTTCTCCAAGAGGTTCAGGTGAAGAGATTCGTCTCTCAAAGCTTACAACGTAAAGAAAAAACTCAGAAGTCTGTGAAAAAGAAAGTACAAAACCTAAAAAACGTCTAAAGTTCTCTTTTTTGTGTTTTCAGGATTTCCCCCCCCCCCATAAAAAAAAATTAGGAAATCGGAAAAAGGTAAAATTAATATTTTTTCGTCAGGAGGGTGATCGATCGATCACCATGGTGGATCGATCAATCACTTATTAAACCGGTGTGGATCGGTCGGTCCACTATGGGTGATCGATCGATCACTGCTTCTTCTGCTCGAATTCTTCGTTTCTTCATCAAAAGCCTTCCGAAACCCTCCAGAATCATCATATTTCCTTTGAACGTGTTCCAACACCTAAAACACCTGAAACAGAAGAGAAAAGACTCCGAAAAGCCTAAAAAATGTTTGAAAACCACTACAGATGTTAGCAAAACACGAATATATCAATTCCCCCAGACTTAAACCTTTGCTTGTCCTCAAGTAAAGACTCACAAAACCCAAGTTGGTGAAAAGGTTTGAAAACACGGAGACTCGAGAAATCTCAACGAACCTTGTCATGCAAAAACATTTCATCTGACCACATAAGTCAACAGAAGCATTAGACGTTCTCCCCTAGTTCCCCACAATAACTTCCCAAGCCTATCCATACTCTAAATCCCAGACCTGAAAACTCAACGTCCCATCAGTTAACTCTCTAACATTCATTAAACATGGTATGAGTTTCTCATAAAATATCAATGTCAGGAAAGGGCTCGGTATAAGGATGGATGATTTAGAGGTGGAGTTTAGGTGTTTAGGGCTCTCAGAAGTGTGAAATGGATGCAAGACATTATGCAAAATCGCAGGAGTGATGGATATATTTATAACCACAGTTCCTCTACTACCTAAGCATACTGATATAAAGCTCAAAACCACTAATTTGTCAACTTTGATAGAATTCCTGGAAAAAGAGAACTACTGAGACTATAAATAAATTATGACCCCATTTTGTGCAATTTTCATTTTTTTTTTTCGTGCACATTCAGGACAGGGCCAGTTCTTTTAGTACAAGTCTCCAATTAACGTTAAAAACAGCCAAGGAATCATTAAACAACCACCACGTTATCCTACCAACGCATATTTTCTTTTAAACTCATGCAGAACCCATAAGACAAAGAAATGTCTAACCACATATCATTCCACTAACCAATCCTAAGCAGCAGAGTACTGTGTCAATCCTATTCTCTCC
>OVAN01015160.1:0-11527 GCA_900406275.1 Anastatica hierochuntica
GTTCACCAACTGAATATATTCATCCACAACGAGGGCTCAGACAAGGTGATGCTATCTCACCTTATTTGTATTTGATATGCTCTGAAGGTTTGACCTTGATGTTAAATCTCTTAGTTAAAAGAAAACAGTTGAATGGTTTAAAAGCTAGTCCAGGGGGACCCCCTGTGACTCACATGTTCTTTGATGATGACTCACTGCTGTTTTGTGAAGCTAAGGAGGATCAATGCCAAGCTCTAATGGCAGCCTTGCAAGTTTAGGTCAGTACATAAATCTGAATAAATCGTCCATACGCTTTGCTAAGAAAACTCCTCTAGAGATCCAGGAAAGATTAAAAGTAGTAACTGGAGTCACAAAGACTACTGGCTTTGGAAGGTACTTAGGATTGCCTGAAATCATTCCAAGGATATCTATATCAAAGATTTCAGGACAAGATACAAAGCTGGAGCTCAAAATTCCTAAGTACAGCAGGCAAAGAAGTTATGATAAAAGCAGTGTTAACAGCCTTGCCATCCTATGCAATGAATTATTTCATGATACCTAACAAAGCCCTTACTCAAATGTCGCAGACAATTAGGAAATTATGGTGGAGTAATGAGAAAGAAATGAACAGAATTCATTGGGTATCATGGGACACTATCACAAGAACAAAGAAGAATGGTGGGATTGGATTCAAAGACCTGAAGCTATTCAACAAGGCAATGCTAGCCAAGCAGGTATGGCGCATACTTCAGTCTCCCAACTCATTATTAGCCAGAGTCTATAAGGCAAAATACTTTCCTCGATCTAGTATACTGGAAGCTGAAGAAAGGAGAAGAACTTCTTATACATGGAAGGGATTATTTAATTCCATTCCTCTAATTCAAGATGGTGTAAGCTATATACTTGGGATTGGCGCCAGCATAAGAATTGCTAAAGACCCCTGGTTGCAGGGAGATCCTCCAACCCCGGCAAGATTGAGGCCAGGCATACAAGATTCAAATTTTACAGTCTCACACATACTGGAATCTAACGGAACACAATGGAACTTAGAGTTGATAAACCGGATGATTATCCCAGAGGATATCCACAGGATAGTGACAATCAGACCCAGTCTGATGGGATTAGCTGACAGTGTAAAATGGATTCATTCTCCAAATGGCCAATACACTGTAAGAGCAGGGTACAGATGGTTACAAAAGAGGCTGCAAGAAAACACACTGGTAAACTCTTATGCCTTTGATTTTAATAAGATATAGAGAGCAAAAGTTCCACCAAAGCTCCAGCATTTTTGGTGGAAAATGTTTCATCATGGTCTTCCTGTAGGAAAGCAATTTGTGAATAGACATATGCAGGTAGATCCAACTTGTCAAATGTGTGGAGAGGAACTAGAGACAGCCAATCATCTTATATTTCAATGCAGAGTGGCGAAAGAAGTCTGGAGCCTCTCACCTCTCCAGAGAGAGTTCATCTCACAACTTCCTTCTAACTCTTTGCATGAAAACATTCAATTGATGTCTCAAATCACAGAAAGTTGGGATAATCGTACTTACCAACTTCCTTTCTTCATAGGCTGGAGGCTTTGGAAGGCAAGAAATGATCTTATTTTTCATAATACCCGATGGCCAATACCTCATATCATTGCAAAAGCCTTAACAGATATGGTGGAATGGACTAATGCAACTAACTCTGATCATCATCTCACCATGGAAGATCAACAGATACATTCTCAAGCTGAAGATAGTCTCTATGTTTGTAAGGTTGATGCTTCCTGGATTTCAGACAAGGACAAAGCTGGATTTGGATGGATTGTATATAATCAGATAGGAGCTCCATTATGGCAAGGCTCAGCTGCAGTAGAACCTCTCCACTCTCCTCTAGAAGCAGAAGGTTTGGCTCTAAGGGAAGCTATTTTTCATCTGAAAGCTCTGGGGTATAGAGATGTTTGCTTTCAGGGTGATAATGCCTTCTTATACAACACACTGCAAAACTGCTCAGCTGGCAATCAACACACTAGCACCTTGCAAGGTATTTCCACATACATTGGGGATATTAGGAGTCTCATTACTGGCTCTGACAAATACCTCTTCAAATATATTCGAAGAGAGACCAATGATGAGGCGGATTAGCTTGCTAAGATTGCTAGGAATACAAGCCAGAAGCATATTGTCAAATGGGTTTGGGATAATGGATAAGTTGGTTCACTTTCGTCTTGTTGATTTTGTGTTCCAAACTCTGTTTTTGTAACTTTAGTGTACTACCTCTCAGTAGGATATGAAATAAATGTTTAGCCGAAAAAAAAAATATATTGTAGGTTTAAAAAGACGTAGAGAATTTTAATAACAAATCATAACCTTTTGCTTATTATATTCACCCAAAGTCATTAAAAGCTTGTTTAAATCTCAAATCACTTAAAATCCTTGCTATGTTAAAAAATTAACACACAAAGAAAACAACTTAGTTAGAGTTTGAAGGTTCTTCGAGGCGGATATAGTCGTACATGAGACCATTAAAAGCTCCAATGGTGGTCATAGCTTGTGTCAAGAACAAAGTGTTGTCTCCTTCAAGAAGCTTCTCACTTGGTACATCCACATTGTAAAGTCTATAGATCCCATGTATTCCATGTCTTGCAATCGCATTGTCATGTCCGATTACACCTGTTGTGAAAAGTGGACTCTTTTCACTCTCATCCCCATTCATATTCACTTGTAACTCCGCTACATTCGCAGTTGCTAGTGCTATCCGGATTTTGTATGTGCTGTTTTGCTGCACCTTCTCTAGCTTGAATTTGATTTGCCATGTTGTTTTTGTATATGTGTCATCGTCTATTTTCCTGTAATCAAACTAAAACATGTGAGATCTCTTTGTTTTACTCTTCTTGGAGTATCTGCAATGGCGAGGTTGAGTCTTCGTTACCGTGTAACGTGTGCAAAAAACCAATCTTTTTTGTAATCACTGACGCCAATAGTGAACACCAAATCTTCCTTAGGATATAGTTCTGTGTATCTTTCCCATAACCCATATTGCCTAAACCTGAATACAATCATACATCTATCTTAAATGTTTTATTGTGGTTGATTCTTACATTGAATGTGTTTTAAACTATAGCAGCCTTAGTTTATATTAGCGATTCAAATGCAAAGATTGATGTAAATTGTCTTTTTGGTCTTGGAATTTGATTACCTATCAGGATGACCAATATATAGTTTGTTGATGTATTTAGGATTTGGGTCAGGAACAAAGAATTCAGCTGCTGACCGGTCAGGGATCCCTATTTCCCACACCGTTGGCCCATCTCGGGGCGGTTCATATACGATACTGCTAATATCAATGTCGCAGCCTGGTTATGGATGCAGAGTGTGGATAAATGTTAAATCAACACACACTTCTTTGACACATAGTAACATATGTTCAAATAATATAATGTAAGTTTAAGAAAAAACTAACCTGCAGTAATGTTAATCAGTTGTTCGTATTGATAGTCTCCAATCCATCCTGTTACATAAGCATTGAGATTATATTCCCCTTCACGGATATTATTTATCGCGAAATAACCATCTGCATCTGCTTCTGTCCAGAATTGATAGCCCTAGATGCAAGTATAAGTTCATTAATTTAGTTGATATTGTGATCAGATGGACCAAGCATATAGTTCTCAAGCTCACTTTAGATTCTATTTGCCAAGATCCAACCGCGCCTGGCGGAGCCAAACCCACGAAGGCACCATTTGCGGGTAAAAGTTCTTCACTAAGGAATCTGAAGGAAGTACAAAGACATGAGAAAGAGATTAAAGAAAGTGATATAGTTTGATCAAAACATGAAGTAAAGTGGAGAAAAATGATGTGGTGATAATGCAATGTGAAGGCTTACTTGTCACGTATTAGTAATCTACCTCTGATGCAACCGCGCTTATCAGACATTGCAAAGTCTTCTGAAGCGGGGAAATCATAAGGCCAACTTTGGACTTCGATCAACATCTAATTAAACACCATGTCCTACAAGGTTAGACTTTCATCTTTTTATATAACTTTGAATATGCATAAAAAGTAGATAGTTGATTAGTAAATTAACCTGGTTTTTTGCGTCTTGCCATAGCGAAAGAGGATCAGAGGTTTGGTCAGGCAAACAATTGAGGTAAGTAAAAACAGGACCAAACACTTTCTTCCATGACTCCCCTGCTTTTACCTTCATCACCATGTCTTCGCCCGCGTAGTGAGCACTTATAAACATCTATGTATACACAAACCATTGTTTTTCAAAAGGCTAAGTAAGAAAGAACCCATCATAGATTGGTTCCACAACATATTTTTATGAGCAAGAAAGAAAAGGAAACATACAGCGAGACTGATTGGACCAACATGAGACGTAAGGTTCTGTTTCGACAAGCCACCTGATCTAAACTCATTGCTAGGAATGATTTGCCAGCAACCCAAACCCAAGTCATGTGAGATCCAACCGTGCACTTTAAGATCTTTATTGTCGCATGAATACTCATACTTGTCATCAACTTCTCCTTTAAACTCTTCCTCAACAGGATGAACAAGAAGAACAGCTTCAGGATAAGCCAAGGGTCTTCCTCTTTTACCCAATCTATCTTCCGGGAGAGGCATTTTCCTCTGCCTGTTATCAGCAATCACCATATATCGAAACCTGCAAAGTTTTCTCTTCTCACATAACAACATTTCCATATACTAATACCACTTCAAGTTATTTTGAACATTTATTACTTGTTTTTTCGAAGCTTGTAGACAATCCTTGTCTGAGGCAAGTTAAAAGCTGGCCATTCCGCTAGGTGCTCGAATATAGCGTATGAGTAGAATCCAGTTACATCTTTACGCATTATGAACCTGAATTATACAAATCTAAACCAATCTCTCTGTTGTTGTCAAATATGTATGTTCATGAGTATATATGAGATACCTCTTGTCAACATTTATGGGAGCTATACTGTCTTGGAGAGAAGGATCCCATTTCCTTTTGAAAGATATCTCTACCAGCTCCTCATTTTCCACTACTACTTCAAAACTTGTGCCTTTGATACTGTCTCAACAGCATTTATAACTAACTATATATAAACATTATATCAAGATTCTATTGCATATGCTCAATCGATGCATACTCACCGTTCTGATTTCCCTGTGGTTCCAGGCGTCCCATACTCGCTCCAAACAAGATCCCAATACCTGAGTTTGGTCACAACATGTATGTATGAGTGATGAATTGATCCACGTACAGACATTCAATTTTAACGTACCCTCGGTCATATTCTTCATTGCGAGTTTCTAGTAGATTGTTGACTCCGTGGTAAGAGATGCCAGTGACAAAACCATCTGGTTTCGATATAGTCACTTCGACTATACCATTGTTCATCACCACCTGCATTTGGCACATTCGTTTACATGTGGACAAATGTGTATGTACGCAGAGATGAAGCTACATAGTAGAGACATGGGTATTACATGGTTGTCTTTGACATCCAAATGAACAGAACCTTGGTCCGACATCACTTTTTTTTCTTGCTCTCTTTTATTTCTTATGTGTTCTCAGAGACACAAGATAGGAGCTTTTTGTAGAGGAACAATCTGTGGATAGATTTGATTCATCTTTTCAAATTTTAATAGAGGTGTAATTGATTCTTCTTCAAGATTAGACAAGTGGAATCTTTAAGCTAAGAGCTTCTTTTAATTTACTTTTATGGTAAGTACCCTTTAGATTTGTTCCTCTCCATGAGTTGATTCTTGGTTGGTGGGTTCTCACGCAAATTGTCACATCCCCATATCCCAAAATACACGTCTCCCTCCAAGTTCTATCGAAACAATGACAAAGCAATGAAACATTTCATCTTAGTATTTACGTTTTCGTGAACAAGAGCTTCATGTAATATGTTATTGATAATCACAAAAGAAAATTACTATTTGTGCTAACGAGCATCACTTAAAACTCGTTTAATGTTAACATAATCCATGTATTGACTAAGTGGTTACATAAGTCTCATTTGTAGTCAAGAGTCTACCAAATCATGCTGTTTACGAAAGCAGCATCATCACATGTTGGTGGACTACATTGATATTATCAATTTACAAGCAATCCTTAAAGCTTGCCGTTACGTCATGTAAAATCATACATATCAATTCCTTTTAGTGTTTTCTGTTTGCAGCATGAAATGGATGAATGAGAGAATTAGTCGCAACAAGTCAAGAGGCACACCTTTTGTCCACTTTGCTCTTTCGTCCACAAAACTTACTTCGCTTTCTCAGATCAATTCTACCATCTGTTCTGGTGTTTCTTATAGTTCTTGCGAAAGGACCTTGCAAGAAACTCGTTGCTACTTTACTTCTGCACCCATCATTTTCATTTAGCTTGGATAATGGCATGGTGTACTCGACCTGAAAAAATAAAGCTCACAAAACTATACTTGGCAACATCACAAGTGCCGCATTAGTAGATCATGGTCTTGAAAACAAGCAATACTGTAACAAATTTCACAAGCTGAGAATCTTCTAACCTTTTCAGAAACTACCATCGTGTAATGTACTTCCGAAAAATTACCATTTCTCTTTACCTCCATGAGAGTCACCTCGCAGATCTAGACCATCGATGAGAAGGGAATAACCATAACACCCACTCCCCCCTCTATTGCTCCCTATTTATATTTCTTAGGAAAACTAGTGGTACTAGCTAGTAGTGTAAGATACAGACACACCAGAAAAATGTTTTGACATCTTTAACCAAAATGCATGACTAAGGTGTACATGATTTGGAGAATTGACTTGAACCGAGTCTGAATAAAAGTGTGGAAAAGTTAATGAATGCACTTTATGTACTTACTTCTATACCTTACTTCAGAAGCTACAGGCTATGATGGAAGAAATAAAACAGCTAAACCAAGAGGTGATCACGGCTCTAATGGCTGTGACCTCCAGAGTAGACCTTCCTTATCGGATCACTCGTTATTTAATGTTTTGGTAGCTATGGAATCCTATGCAGCTGAGTGAATGGAGGTACACAAGAAACTAAGAATACAGAATTAGGTAACAAACAATGTATTTTTCCTAAAATGATTATAATTCGGTCGGGTGAGTTAGAGATTGGTGGGCATCGGTGAAGGTAGCCCTTCTCACAAATGGTCTAGACATGAGAGACAACTCAAGCGAACCTGGCAGTCTTCAGTTTTAGTCAAGCACAGAAGCCCCATAATGAAATGGTGATGTGCAGCATCTCAGCTAAGCCGTCAGAATCTTATCTCGGTTATTGTAGTAGTTAGCCACTGCATTAACAAAGGCATATCGAAACACATATTAGAAACAAGAAACAGCATGCATTTACAGATATGTTGATATGAACCTGAAATTCATGCATTGCTAGTTTAAGAAACAGCAAAGAAACCTTTTTATTATTAATCAGCTAAAAAACTTGACTTGCTAACATTGATAAACAGATTTCTTAATTTCCCATCCATAAACAAGTTCCCTTCACTGTCTCTTGCTTAAACTCATTGTGCAAGAAGCTAGCACTCAACCCTCTTAATGTTTTGGGGTTCCTATTCAAACCTTGCTTTGTGTCGAACTCTTTTTAGGTAGAAGACGCAAGAGATGGATATCAAAAACCACAAAAGAGTCAAAAAAATTTTATGTGTTTCTTTAGATCGAAGAGCTTCTATTTGCTTTTATTTTATGCGCATCATAACTAAAATCAAGCTGTCCACAAGTAAAAGGAACATAGACTAACTAAGTAACACTCGAAACTCGATAATCAAATACTTATGGAAAGACAAGGATCATAAGATATGTATATATATACGCTTTTCACCTTAAGGGGAAAAACTATGGTTGCAAAACAAGTATGATCAAAAGCGTGGGAAGCATATGCATCTAAACCCCAAAAAAAAAATACCGGAGAAAAAACACAAACCTGAAAAGAGGAGACAGATCCACTTAGGATTTGAGAAAGCTCTCATGAATCTGTACATGCAAACCAAATTTGAGAGCATTCGTTCGATCATTTTCGTCTACAATAATTTCGAAAACAGTAAAATTGAATCTGCATCTCAAGAATTTCGATATCTAAAGCTCATGCAGCTAATCTATCAGTGATATTGAAAAAGACATTTCCAGTGAAACTATCTCCGACTTCTCAATTCCTTGGATCTGACATAAAACTACATGTAAAATTCTGTAAAACCAAAATTGCAAATTCGAAATTACCTTAAGAAACGAGATATGCGGAATCGGACTATTCGATGAAAGCAATCGAAGCTTGAGAACTTTTCGGAAATGGCGAATTCCTCCGTCGCTGAGATCTCATCGGAAAATCAAGGGGAAACCGTCGGAGAAAGGCCATAAAATTTAAGGAAGAGGATGATTTGTAGCTGATTGAGAAGAAGAAGAAGAGAGAGCTAGGGCAAGAGATAAGAGAGGAGAGTGCACGGAGAATACTAGGAGACGAGAGAGGGTTTTATATAAGTAAGTACTGTGACGAAGAATCTGCTTAATTTTAAAAACTTAATTATATGATTAGTGCGCCTTAATCAGATTTTAATTTTATTATTATTAATTCCATGTGTTCAGACTTGTAGGGCTTCAAATTTTCTGGCTAGCTCACACGGCTCAGGCTTCATCTATTATGTTTTGTACACTACTTGCTACACTCGGCTCCGGTTTCCCCTTTGAACAAAAAAAAAAAGAGAGAATATCTCCTTTGCTCATTTTAATTGAAAATATAAAATTGTGATTTTTTAAATAAATACCACATTGAAAAGTTAAATTATTTTGGGTTTTTTTAAAATGTATATCTTTTGTAATTTCAAAAATTATATATGATGTAAATAAATCTTCGAAGATCTATCTGAATTGAATTATGTACATAGTGTAAAGTGATTAACAAGTTTGTAACTTCCTAGTCCAGAAATTATGAGTATGCTATAAGTTTCTTCAACTTTCGGTTAGTAAAAGTAGCTTGGTCGGCAGCTTGTTTGCCACAAAAAAGGGAAAGCTTAGTCTTTAGAAGCGTTAGATGGTGGAACATAACATTATGTTTAAAGCTTTGTTGGACACTCTTATTTCAGAGTGGTTTTTTATGGATGGCTTGGCACCGTCACCATCATCTCAAAGATGTTGAGACGTTAGGTTATGGGGCCTTCAAAAATCGGTGAATGACTTTGGAACTGAAAAAACCTCCTGAAGTTAAAACATTTAGCAAAAAGATTTATAAAAGGTAGTATGGGAAATAAGCGATAACTTAGCTTTTGGTAATGATAATTGGATATGCCGTGTGGTCCCTTTATTGAATATCTTGGACTCTTAGGTCCAAGGGATTTGAGGTTGTCTAAAAATGCATTGGTCCTTGCTACTTGTGCAATGGGAGTTGGTCTCTTCCCTCGTCGAGATCAAAAGTTGTTCGACATCTACAGATATTACTTACAACTTTGAACATGCCGCTTTTTGTTGACGAATAAGGTTACTATTGATTGGAAATTGATGGTACACAGTATGATAAGTCTCCATCAAGACTCACGTGGGAAAAACTTAGACCAAGGGATTTTATCAAGAATTGATCAATTGTTGTCTGGTTTAAGGGTAAAATCCTAAGAAATGCTTTCTACATGTGGATAGCACAACTAAATAGATTTGCCTACACAAGCTATATTGCATTCAAGGGGTTTCCAAGTCAAGCCTGACTACTGCCTTTGTTCTACTTACACTGAGACAAGGGACAATTTGCTGTTAAGGTGTGAATATAGTGAAACGGTTTGGAACGCTGTCCAATCGAGACTCCACTTGCCTCAATGCTTATTATTCACTTGGGATGCTCTTTTAGCTTGGACAAACACCACATATGTGAATGCTCCTTCGATCATTTGTAAGGTGTGTGCTCATTCCGTTATATCCACATGTGGAAACAGCAAAACGATAGGTTATATGACTAACGCTTTATTCCCGCGATGATTATCTTTAAGGACATTGACAGAAAAGTAAGAAACACAATCACCGCGAGAAGAAGTGGAAGACTTTTCAGAGATATAGTGAAATTCTCGTTGTATTAATTTTCTTCATCTCTTAATATTTGTAAGTTTTCTCCTTATTTTTTTCCTTTTTTGGACAAGGAAAAAAGTCAGTTACCGTTATAATTAACCATCATTAAATGAAATTTACCTTTTATCAAAAAAAAAGTTTCAGTTAGTAATGTGAAAAAAAACTTTTAAGTTAGTAGTTTGACTAAAAAAAACTTTCACTTAGGATAACAGTGGAAATGTAATGTAAATTGCTAGTAAATGAAATCTAATGTTTATGGAAATATCAAACTTAATACTAAATAGATGTAATTTTTTCTCAAACTTATCAATTATACTTCAAATATTTAAGTTAAATACTTAACAATTGGTTTCTCATTTCATCAATAGTGATTATCCTAACTCAATACTATAACTTAAAATCATATATTAGATAAAGAAATGCTTTTCAACGGTAGATCTGTACATTGTTTTATTTGTTGTCCATAGAAATGAATCGAAACTTTGAGATTATCACATTTTGGTTACAAAATAACTTTTTTTTTATCATTTGCATTACTATTTTTGTGACCGTCAAAAAGAAAATTTTAAAAGGAAACATAAATTAATAACCATAGATCCACCATTATTTAAATTTCACCCTCCAAAATTTATTTTACTATTTTGTTCATATTTTCTTTTTTTCACCAAAGAGGGGTTTTTATGGTAATATCGTTAAATTATATTACTATTATTATTCATTCTTAAAAATTAAATAATGGTGTGGTTATGGTTATTCACCAAATTCACCCAATTTTAAATCCAAAAAGTAGATATAATTTACCCTAATGCAAAATGTTGTTTTAACAATTACTAGAATCTAACCAGCGTTCTATGCGAGAGGACATACTTTATTATTATTTATTTGATAGTTGAAAATTTTAAATGTTGTTTAAAAATAGATAATGTTAATTTGATGAAAGAAATATGTATATAATATAGTATCAAAATTAGCTATCAAATTTTGTTTATTTGCGATTAGAAAAGTAATTGTAATTAATATACGAATCATAATAACTTTTTGTTAATAGTATATAAATATAATTGTATTTTGTTAATAATAACTTTTAATTTTTTTTTTTTGATAACCGTGGATGATCCCAAAGGTTTTCTAGGCCCAAAGACTAATTCCACGAGGCCCACGGCACTCCACGTATTCTTATCATTTAAGGCAGTCCGGGTGGCCAAGGTGATTCGAACCCAGCTCCACGAACTCCTTTCGGAGTCCCTTCACCGCTGGACCAAGGCGACTTGGTTATAACTTTTAAATTTTGTTATAAATATTATACAAATATAAGATATGATTATTGTGTAACATATGATATAAGCTACGCAATTTTGAATATTTTTTACAGTATTTACAATTTAACCGTTATCATGTGAAATTTGATTATTTAAAAAAAAATTAAATGTTGTTAAAATATTTTTAAATTAGACTTATATGAAATTATATTTTGGGAGACTTACAAAAATACACCTTTGTATTGTTTGTTTTTCAAAAAT
>OVAN01015162.1:0-11525 GCA_900406275.1 Anastatica hierochuntica
TGTGTAGGTCTAAGTTATTATCGAAGACACCGATACGGACTAATTGGTATCAGAGGATCGCATTATCAAGACTAGTACCAGATGTGATGGTTTTTACTAATACGATTAAGAAAAAGCCTCAAGATAAAGAAAGGCAAAGCAATCGTATTGGAGTAAAAGGGTTGAAGAAATATTACGGATATATGTATTCGTTAGCGTGTAAGGCGTTCTTGACCAGGATGCATCGTGAAAGCTATTTCTTTTATCGTTTTCAGCATATGGCGCACATAGCTGCTTGTGTAATAATTTACGATCTGTCGTTTTGTATGACTATAACATTGTATCTTTGGTATAATTGAATACGATTTTAGACGACTTTTTGCTCCAAAATGAAACATTAGATTTTAAAATATTGATAAATATAATTTAAGTGTCTTAAAATACATATTATTTTCTTTGGACTTTTTGTCAAGATGTCCAAATTTTAGGGATATTTTTTAATTTTAAGTTTCATTGTTATTTTTAGTAGATAACCGTTTCTTTTATTTTTTTTCTTTTATTATAATTTTTTAAATTGATATTTGTAAAAATTTTCTTCTAACGTTGTAGACACCAATACAATTAACGCATTTGTATAACTCACGTATATACCGTTCTAGATATCAAAACAAGTATTTTAACTTTGACCTTTTCCATATGCCATCCCTTTTTCCTCGCCGAAAATAACCAAACACTTTTTTCTCCTATATGAACAATGCAATCTCAACTCTTTATTTACAAAAATAAACACAATTTTTTTTGAAGTAGAACAGAAATCTAAAAATGTGTTTTTCATATGTTCTATTATTCAAACGCTTTGTTTCTATTCGTATCCTGGTCATACAACTCCTTCCATGCAATATTTCATCCATGAACCTTACCAACGAATATCTCAACCACAAATGTATTGTTAACCAAGGGAAATATAAGTCTGGAAGCGAGTATGAGAAAAACCTCAACCATCTCTTCCGGTCACTCTCTTCAAGAGCTTATTTCCAAGAAGGTACCGCACACACAACTTTTGGTAAGACTCCCAATTCTGTCACTGTCATACTTCAGTGCCGCGGAGACTCCTATGGGTCCCATTGTCGTTCGTGTGTTGCAACTGCCGCCGCGGGGGTAATGTCATTTCGACATAGCTGACACAAATTTGCATATACATATTATGTTTTTATGATGCAATGTAAAATGTTATATCAAAGCCAAAAAATGCTCATAAGAAAACCAAACCTAAAATTAAAGTATTCTACTAGACAAAAATGTTCATATACGTTGTGTCTAAGTACTACGTCATATGCTCCATTTCACTTGAATTGATATTTTAGGGTACTTTGCTTCCCATAAATGATGTTATTTAAATTTCCATGTAACAACTTAATGTTATTAAAACCATTTTTATTTTGTGGCATGATTTTCTATTGGTTGAAATCAAATTTAGTTAATGATATTTTTATGCAAAAAATGTGAACTCAATAGAAGTTAGTGATTTTGAATTTGTGTGAAAAACCTTTAAACATGAATTGATGTTTGTATTTAATACAAATAAATTAGATAAATACAAATCATTGTACATATTAGCACTTTCTTTGATCAATAAAATTTTGTTTAGTGTATAAAAAACTAGGAAAAAACTAAATTTTAAGATTTCAAAATTTAGTTGAATAAAAAAGATTGCAAAATTAATGAAAATAACGTTTAAAATAATATAAACTATATGTGGATATGTTGTATATGATAGTATCATCAAAGATGTCCTAGAAATAAAGGAGGAACAATATGGTACGATCAATGTCTTCTCGATGTTAATATGATCAATGTCGAAGCTCCACGAAAGATCAACTATGAAAATATTTTCTCCATGCAAAATCCAAGCAATGTAAAAGAAGATACAAATCGTTCAACAAAAATATGAGGGATTTCCTCTACAACTTGACTCTGCAAGCTCAAAAATTTGATGCGAGTACCCTCCAGTTCTATTACGCGGCTGGTGAGAAGAAGCTCGCGAAAAAGAATTTGTATGCGATGGTGCAATGTGTGCAAGATACAAAAGATTGTAAAGGTTGTTTAGAATGGAGTATCAAAAAGCTTTCCAAGTGCTGCCACAATAAACAAGGTGCAAGAGTTTTTGGTTCGAATTGTAATCTAAGGTATGAGCTATATCCTTTTCTTAGAACTTAAATGTTGCTACATGATGATCTTGAAAACGTCTTCTTGGCGGCCTTCCATTTCTTTTTCTTTTTTACTTTTCAATTCTCATTTTGAAGCTTTACCAATTTTCTTTCTTTTTCTATTCAACTTTCCTTTTCTTGTATGTTTTTCTATACCTAACAATAGGCTTCTATACTTCAGATATTTTGATCTTCTTCTAATGTTTCCCAACGTAATAATGTATGTAAAACATATTATTATTATTATTTTATTTAATGGTTTCAACCCACATAAATCAACATTTTAGAAATTGAGCAAGCATCATAAAGTCCAAATCAATAACAGTTCAATTGCAAAATTTTATGTATATATATTGAGAAATTTAAAAGTAATATATAAAGATTCCATAAGAAATCTACTATGACTTTGTTATATCACGAAATGTAGTTATTTCTTTAATTATAGCTAGATTTGATCCGCTCTTTGAAAGCGTGAGATTCATTTTTTGTTATAATCTAATTCGATAAGAGATTTAAAGATGATATGAGTTTTTATTATTAATAAATTATAGTAAAAAACAAATACTTTTATTACTGAAACATATTAACGATATGGATCGATAATGTCAAAATGAAAACCAATTTCTCCTACCATATATTTATGTCACGGGCTAAAAAAATGACACAATTATGAAATAATTCATTTGTATTATCATTATCAGATTTTTTATTCTAGAACTCATATAAAGAATTTATAAATACATAATAATTCATGTATTAAAAGTTTTCATAATTTTAATTTCTTTGTATATATATTTTAGTTTTTTTTTCCTATGAGTGATATTCAATGTTTATAAAACCGGACCGGTTTAGGGGTCAGACACAGTTCGACCGCAAATCGAAAACATAGCATGGTTGAGTCAATAATATACCCAAAGAAAATTAGACGAGTTAAAAGACTGGATTATATAGGTAAAGAACCGGATACTGACGGCATTGAACCATATTCGCATCGATTCAATTCTTAAACATGATACTTAATTTATTTTAACAATTAATATATTTTCGAAAAAACTACACCCTTAATTTAAATGTTATGATTTTAAGTGTTTTTCAATATTTTAAGATACTATATTTATTCTCAACTATAATATTATTAGAAAATATCATTAAATCTGGTTGAACTCAGTCAAACCATAACGAGCCAAAAAATTATCCAGTTCGATTGCCGATTTTGTTTTAAAAACATTCAATATTGTACATATTTAATCATTTCGAAACTCTCATTTTTGTAAGTGTTAATTAATGAACTTAATTTTAAATATTGATTTTTTAGTAGTGTTTGAAACTAAAAGAATAATTAGTCATTGATTAACTAAATTAATTAGTTGAACTAATGTATTGAATAATCAAATTGTTAGACGACATATTAGGATACATATTTCATATTAATGTAACTGTCTAAAATTGATAATGTCACACGTAGACAAAGGTTGTTGTACTTATAGGATTGATTAAAACACAATGTATAACAAGAACTTTTTAAAAGACTCAAACAATATTTCCTGTTGAATTTTAATTATTTGAATTCACTGAAGGATTAGTATCTCGTTAATTAAACAGAGATGAAAATGTAATACTCGTTAGTGTGAATGGTGCAATTGATAGTAAAAGACAGATTTACTTGAAACAAATTATAATATGTTACTAATTATGAGTGACGTGGTTACAATCACTCAGGATGGACTCAACATGTTGGGCTGCCTAAAGCAAAACAAAATATGGTGCCCATTAACTTTTTAAAAAAAGATAAGCTCGAACATGGTGCAATTTGGAGTCAAACCCTCACCTTTCCACCATTAAATGAAAGGACAAACCACTGAAATAAAGAAGAATTTTTAAAAAAATTGTCTCTAACTTTATGGGATTATTTGGCGTCTAAAACTCTTATTTGATGGACTTTAGATCAGGGTCGACCTTGTAATCACTCAATCAATCAAAAGTATGGCGAAACAATCGAGCAGAAGAAATTCACTCAATCATAGATGAAGCATGAAGAAAGAAGCGAGCTACAATTACATTTTGAATCTTTGATCATTTCTAAGTTTTTTTTGATAAATCATTTCTAAGTTTTTCTTTCTTCCTAATTTAATTTTCAAAAGCTTTCACACATATTAAAAACACAATAAATATTTTTTTTATCAAATATGCTATGTAGTTATACTAACAGCTTTCCACTAACAATCATCTAAATAATATTTAATTTTTCAAATATTTTCAACTAATAGTTTTATAGTTTACAATTTATTAATATCAATTAGTGAAAAGTACATAAATTTTTTTTTAAAAATCAATATTTATAAAAAATATATGAAATAAATGTTTTGAAAACAAAAGGAGTAATTTAGATAAGTACTAACTCCTTTTCTTAGTTTTTTCAGTGAGAAAACCGGTTAGCTAAAAATACTATTTAGGTTAAACCAAAGAGGACAAAAAGAATTGTATTCAAAGTTGACGGTACTTTTTTTTTTTGGCAAAATGATGTTTTATTTCTTAAAAGCCTTCACTAGGAAGGAACCAGAGACAATAAAGCATTCTTTGCTAACGAATCCGCAAATGAATTCTGAGATCGAGGGATAAAAGAGAAAGAGACTGAGTGAAAAGAAAACACAACAACGCGGATATCCCGCAAAATCGAATGAATGTCATTGTGAGATTCCTGATGCTTGAGGAGATTGACAAGTACTTGAGAGTCGGTGAAGAAACAAATGTCTCGATAAGCCATCGAAGTAGCCTTTTGAATAGCCAAGAGCAACGCAAAAGCTTCAGCTTGTAGTGGTGAGGATACATTATTCCGTACCTCAGAAAGTTCACACAGAAAAACCTCCGTATTAGAACGGAAAACTGCACCTAACCCGCAGGTGAGAGTAGCCGCACACCATGCCGCATCTGTATAGCAGGAGACAGTATGGGGGGTTGATTCAGTCAACGCCATAGAACGCCGTAGGATAGGCTTCTCCAACTGAGCCAACATCCAACTACGCGCCTGTGATAAAGCGGAGACAATGACATCTTCCGCCGATGATGCAATAGAAGAGAAGACAAGCTCATTACGTGCTGTCCACAACCGCCAAAGGACCCACACATACAAGCTTGTGTTGACAATGCCCGAGGGAGGGAGATTTTGAAAACTAGCTGCGGCCTTAAGGAACTTTGGAAGAGATGGCAGAGTAGGGAACAAAGGAATATTGATAGGAACCAAGTCCCAAACCTTTTGCGCAAAAACACAATGAAGTAACACATGCTCAACCGTTTCTTGGTGGCTGCATCGTGGGCAGTCCTTAGCCACCATTACACCCCGCGTACATAGCTGAGACCTCACTGCTAGAGCTCCATGTAACGCTTTCCATAAGAAATGCTTCAGCTTTGGTAAAGCTTGAGTCTTCCAGACACATTGCCGCCATGGAAAAGATGGAAGATGTGACGCTTCTACCTCCAAGAGTGCAAGTTTGTAACCAGATTTGGAGCTGTACTTACCACTCTTATCCAATAGCCAAACTAGCCTATCCTCACAGGCCCGTGTACTTAAAATTAGTCGGTGCAAGTGCTGTGTATATTGCGGAAGAAATCGAGAAATGAGCTCCCAGTTCCAAGACCGTTGTGGTGTGATTAGAGCAGAGACACGCAAGTCAATAGCTTGTAATGGTGCTGGTCCCATTGGACACAGCGATTCTATGGTGGTGAGCCACGAGTCTTCCCAAACCCGAACAGAGGAGCCGTCGCCAATCAACCAGCCCGTACCTTTGCGCAAGAGATCTCTTCCCTCTAGAATGCTTCGCCAGCTGTGAGAGCAATTTTGTACTGGAACTACATCAAGAAAAGCGTGAGAGTGACAATACTTCGCAAGGAAAATCCTTGAAAACAGAGAGCCGGGGTGATTTAGCAACCGCCCACTTAACTTGGCAAGCAAGGCAGTATTATGCGCTTCAATATGACGAAAAGCCAACCCACCAGAATCTTTCGAGAGAGCCATTTTGTTCCACGCAACCCAACACAATTTTCGTTCATCAAATTTAGCATCCCACCAAAAGCGAGTTAAGACCGATTGGATTCGCTTACAAAGAGATAACGGAAGCTTAAAATACGACATCGCATATGTCGGGATTGCAGAAAGAACGGATTTGAGAAGCACTTCTTTGCCTGCACCAGAGAGAAATTTGGTAGACCAAGATAAAGCTAGTTGGCGAATGCGGTCAACTATACTCGCAAAGATATCGCGTTTCCGGCGTCCAAAGTTTTCAGGTAAACCAAGATACTTGCCTAAACCCCCATCTTGGTGACTGTTGAGAATCTGCTTCACCATTACACGCCTAGATGTCGGAGTTTTTGAAGAGAAGACAATCGAGGATTTGGCTACATTAATCAACTGACCAGAAGCTCGTTCATATTTGAGCCAAATCTCCCGGAGATGGTGACAGGATGTAGCATCGGATTTGCAGAAAAACATGGTATCGTTTGCAAATAATAAATGGTTTACTGCTGGTCCATGTCGAGAGACCTTGACACCAATTAACTGCCCATCTCGTTGTGCTTTACTACACATTCCCGAAAGGACTTCGGTACATAGCGCAAAAAGACATGGGGATAAGGGGTCTCCTTGTCGTAAACCACGAGAGGGATTGACAATACCCTGAGGAGAGCCATTGATGAGAAAAGAGTATGACACTGATGTCACACATTCCATAATCCACGATATCCATACTTGATGGAAGCCTAAACGAGACATCACCGCTTTCAGGAAATCCAATTCAATACGGTCATATGCCTTTGTCATATCAGTTTTCACTGCCATTGCCCCACGTTTAGTGGCTCTAGAGGCTTTCAAATAGTGTACGATTTCATGGGTGATTAGGACATTATCCGAGATTACCCGACCCGGTACAAAACCAGATTGATTCTCAGAAATAATCATAGGGAGGACCGCATTTAAGCGGAAGTGAGCACCTTTGCAATAATTTTATAAAAAACATTACAAAGGGCAATCGGACGATATTCCGATATCTTCTTGGGATGGTGAATCTTAGGAATTAACCGGACATGCGTACGATTAAGGTTCCGTGGAAACACCCCAGAAGCAAAGAAAGCCCGAACCTCGCGAATGATATCCGGTTTGATAATTGGCCAAAAGGATTGGTAGAAGCCCGAGGAATAGCCATCAGGGCCCGGAGCACGGTCAGAGTTGATGGCAAAAACCGCAGATTAAATTTCTTCCTCCGTAGGCTCAGCCACTAGTTGGCGGTTTTGCTCATCTGTGACCTTCCCACTAAGAACATCAGCGACAACAGCTAAGTCGCCATGAGAGGCTGACGGAAAGAGAGTATCATAGTACGATACAATTGTGTTAACAATCTCTTGCTCCCTATATTGAGGGACTCCACACTCATCCTCAAGCACTGTTAAACGGTTGCAAGCACGACGAGCCTTGGTGGTCTCATGGAAGAAACGCGTATTATTGTCGCCGCTATGCAGCCATGTAACACGGCTACGTTGCCGCCAAAAGCTTTCTTCCTCGCGAAAAGCAGCCGCTAGAGTGTTATTAAGTGAGGCAATTTCTGTATCATTAGAGATAGCGGCAGACATGGCCCGCTCTAGTGCTTCTTGCGTCTGAATAATCAGCTTGTGACTATTAAAGTGGTTTTGTTTTGACCATGCAATGATTTTGCTACGACACATATTCAGCTTGACTTCAACCGAAGCATGACTCGCTTCACGCCAAATGAGTGAAATTAGATCATAGATTTCATCTTTTTGCCCGAGCCGATTATCGAACCGAAACATGCCTTTCTTCTTAACCCGAGTGGCATCTAGAAAGATCAGCTGTGGCCGATGATCTGATCCCTGGAATCGAAGATATTCACTACGGCCCGAGGGAAACATCTCAAACCACGAGTTGTTGGACATAACGCGGTCGAGCCTCATATGAACAAGGTGGTCGTATCTCATTCCTCGCCAAGATAAATAGTTACCAGAATACTTAACATCCCATAAGCCATTCATGGACACAAAGCTTCGGAAATCCACAAAAGATCCCTCAGCCCGTGCAGGACCCCCTCTCTTTTCAGAATGATACAGGATATTATTAAAGTCTCCTGCGAGAATCCAAGAAGAATCACGATTCTCAGCAAATGCTGAAATTGTATTCCATACCGAGAGCCTATTAGCACGGACCGAGGCACCGTAGATGAATGTAAAGAAAAAGGACTGTCCTTGAAAGCCAATTTGTGTGTCTATAAAGTTAGGAGAGGAAGATAAAATCTCTAACTCAACATCCAATTTCCAAAAAAGAGCTAGGCCCCCACTTGATCCCTCCGGAGGAACCATGAAGTGGTGACCATAACCCATCCAACCAAAACCTTGTACTACAAAATCATCAGAATTTTTCGTCTCCATGAGAAACATTATGTCTGGGAAAATTGATAAACGAATTTCCCTAAGGCGTCGAACTGTCAAGGAGTTTCTCAAGCCCTGACAGTTCCAACAGAATGTAATCATTGGGACTTGGATGGTTGTTGGGCAACCATCGAACCCTTACAAGATTTCGGTACTATGACCATAGAAGGATGTTTAGCTTTTGTTGAAATAGGAGCCTCAAAATGAGGAATCACTGATGCAGAACCGCTGATAGACGTAGATTGCTTCTTACGAGGAGAAGCTTGACCCCGTGGCGTGATGCGTTTACGTGGAAGGGAAGTAGTGGCTGCACTCTGTTTCACCTTGCTCTGCTTCGATGTGGGCTTGCGCTTCACAGTGGTATTAGGGTCTCTAGAATGTCCAATTCGGAAGCGAAGGTCCAAGGGCTCATCCAAGGTAGAAGAAGATGTTGTGTGTCGCGCATATTGAACCGGAATGTCTTGGAGGTTACCAGAAGAACTCTGTACTTGAGCCTGAACCCGTTTTCCCGAAGATAAGGTCCGGTCTTAAGCTGGAGGTTGCGCCACTAGTACATTCGGAGGATCAGAGAGCCGCTCAAGAGCAGGACGGCGGGATTTGGAGATACTAGAGCCTTCCACGCCTGTGGCCCCAGCTTCAATGTCTCTGTCCCGCTTTCCTGAGACAAGTGGGACACACTGAGAGGTTGGAAGTAGTCTACGGGGTGACCCACAGCCTGTTTCATTGTGTCCAGAGCCATGTCTGGTTGAGCCTCCTCTCTCGGGAGTAGATCTCTACGAGGAGAGTAAACATGGCGACGGCGGTGATAAGAAAGGTCATCAGAAGGAACCAATATTCGCTGCCGCTTATTCCCCTCATAACGATCATAATAGCGAGGATGCTCATGAAATGAGCTCTGGTACTCATGTGAGGCAGATGTCTTGAAGCGCTCATGGCGCTTACTTGGTGAAGAAGACAGGGCAGAACTGGTCGAGTGTGTTGCCTTTCTAACCTTGATCTTGAGTTTATGCTCATCAAAACGATGCAACATATTGATTTGGTTCTCTCCAAGCTGGACAGGTTTGGATTTCAGGGGACATGCTTTCTCTTCATGGAGCAAAGAGAAGCAGCGAAAGCAATGTCTTTCCAACCTCTCATAGATAAATTCGAGCGTGGCATATTCACCCATATCGAAAGTGAATAATTTCTTCATGATTAGAGGTTTAGTAGCATCAATGTTGACTTTCACGCGGCCCTCAGTAGCTACGCAGTCGACGTAGGACCCCAAGCTATCACCGGTAGCCTCAAGAATGTTGGGCTTAAAGTAGTGAACGGGTAAGTCCCGTACTCGAATCCAGAAAGGGATTACCGATGGAAAGGAATCTGAGATTATGGGCTCCCACCGTTGTAGAACCATCATCCATTTCTTGTAGTGGAAGGGAGCCCGACGCAACACTGATTGGAGATCATCTTCCGAGGAAAAGCGGAACGTAAACCGCTCCCTGCCTACGACTTTCCCAATCACAGAGTCAGATAGGCCCCATAACTGAGGCATAAAGTTAACGATGGCCTGAGGATGTTGGATATCACTCTTAAGAACACGTCCAATAAGAGTTAACCGATTCTCTGCGATCAGATCAGAGTTATCAACAGGTGGGAGGCGAGTCCCTTCCTCTCGAGTCCAGCGAGTGGAAGATCCTGTAGCTTTGCCCTTTTCTGATCGAGAATATCTGAAGTTATGCATTGCTAGAGAAGCTGACCGAATGGATTGGCAATGTAGATCAAGGATCGATATGAAATCGTAAAGGAACCACCGGATGCAGACAGAATCCGATCAGTAGAGAAACCAGAGCGTAAGATCAAAAGCAGGAGAGGATAGGTGATGATCGCCAATATCGAACCCTAGATGCGTCGTCATCCTTCCACAATAAATTGACGGTACTTAATCATTTAAATTATTGTTATATCCTTTTAATTTAATTGATATTTAAGGTTCTCATACACCGATTAAAAATCAAAATATTTTATTTAATTAATTTATTTTATTTTAAAAATCATTAGCTAAACTAATCAACCAATAAAAATTGCGCTGCATAATACAAATTGTTAAAAAATCCAAATAGTTTTAAGTTTTTGAACAAAAACCTAAAAAATCACTTAAAATAAAATAAAAAGGCTATCAAAATATTACTTAAAATGGAATGGAAGAAACATTAAATATTATTCAACACACACAATATATATATATATATATATATACACACCATATTTTAATTCCATTTTCAGAGGGAGTTCATGATTGATACAACGTTAATGTTTGTTTCAATATAGTTTTGTGTTAAGAGTTTTAAATTTATAAAATATCAATTTTGACTTTTTCCATCGGTCCTCCTCTTCCCTCGCCGAAATTACTCAGACTTCATTATATCCTATAGAATGTCTCACAATCCCAACACTTCATTTATTATGGTAAACACACTTTCAAGGATAAAAATTCAAAAAAAGTTTACTCTGTATTCTCTATCCAAATACTTTCTTTCTATCCTCATATTGGCCATACAACTTCTCCTCACACGTAGCATTTCATCTCTGAACATAACTAATGAGTATCTTAACCATAAATGCTTTAGTAGTCAAGGAAAATATAAATATGGAAGTGAATACGAGAAAAATCTCAACACTATCTTCAAAACCATCTCTAACCGTACTTATTCTCTCAACTATAATTCCGCAGACACAAGTACTGGTAAGGCTCCCAATTCTGTCAACGTCATATCTCTCTGTCGTTTCGACTCCTATTCCACTTGCAATTCCTGCATTGCCACTGCCGCCGCCGGGGTAATCTTCACTTCAACATTACTAACTAATTAACCAACACATATTCATATATATATATATATATATATATATATATATATATATATATATATA
>OVAN01015163.1:0-11523 GCA_900406275.1 Anastatica hierochuntica
TATATATTATATATGCTTAAAATAAAATTATAAACATATTTAAATTATTACCAAAAAACCAAACATTTACATCTACAAAATAAAAAATGGTTAAATAATATATATGCTTTATTTAATTAAAATATTATATAAAATAATTCCGCGTTTTAATAGTGTGGGTAAATAAAATGGAAAAATCTTAAAAAATTCGAAAATACCCAAATATGAACCTGAAAACCTGAAAATATCTGAACTCGATCATAATCTGAAAAAAGTTTTGGGCATACTCGGGCTTTTCTTGAGTTACTAAACCGACTCGAATCTGAAATATACCCCGAATTTTAAAATACTCAACCAAGCTAAAATTAACACACCCGAAAACCCGAATCTGAATGGTCAATTCGAACCCAACCCGAAACAACAAATATTCAGACCTAAATGTAATATACTCTAACATATGAAACATGTGTATTTAAAAAAAGATGTATTTCTTCGGGGTTTTTTGGTGATACTTGATGGAGAAGAATAAGAACAAGGAAGTTGTTGGTTTTAGGGTTTTTGGAAGGAGATGAACGAAAAGACATAAATAATGCAAAAGACTTCTTTATTATTCAATAAGAAGTCGATTACAAGTGTGTATGTTTATCAAAGTCTCGGGGTCGGATCCTTGATTTAGGGTTCTTCCCTTTGTATTTATAGCCTTTGAATTAGAGTATTTCCATATCTTTTATGGATAACTTCTATATTCGAGCTTATCATACGAAAGAAATATTTCTCTAGATTCATTTGGACATTTATCCTTATTTTTTAAGATCTTAGACCGACGTAGGGGATATCCGCCCTACCTCGGCTATGACCTCGATTTGGCGATGGTGTCCTTGGCTATGGCCTAGGTTAGCACCTAAAAGTAGGGGGTTTATTTATGTCTCCTTGGTCTAGGCTATGGCCGGACTCTAAGGGAATAAAGTTACCCTCAACAGTTGCACCCCGCTCTTCATTTTCCACGTGTGGAATTTCAAGAGTAGATCATGTCTTAAGAGATTTCGGTTCATACCTTAGTTTTGAGATCGAATTTATAAAATAACAAAAATAAGAGCAGCTTCCGCCATGGTTCTCGCTGCTATGGCTTCATCCTTAGTGAGTCTAATTAGCGCTTGGTGGGCCACATCTTTTTGATAAAATCTTGGGCTTGAACTCCATGGCGTAATTTGGGCTTCTCTTTTGTCTTCGGCCCATTACCGCTAGGGTTATATAGGCGGGAAAGTGATGAGTCTTGGTCATTTCACTTTTTCGCTTGCATCTTCTAAGTCAGATTAGGGTTTTCTCTCGAAAGACCACCACATTTTATGCTTTTTCCGGTAAGTCTTGGGCACATTTCCGGTAGATTTGGCTTTCTTTTACCCTTAGTAGCGATTGCGCTTAGGCGATGGCAGTAGATCTTTGATTTAGACTTAGAGATTTCACCATTGATGATCTTTTCTGTAGATCTTTGGGCGGTTTCTAACCATTTCTCCTTTGATTCTACAGACCTCTAATGGTTCCCGTCGCTCGCGTCTCTCCCGCTTCAACCCCCAGTACTAAGGTAACCCTTCTTTGACTCTTTTCTTACGTCGTTAGAGCTTTTCTTAGGGTCCCGATTGATCTTCCTTTTGAAGAAACACAACCTTTTTAGAATGCCTTTGAAGGTTGTAGTAGATCCCAATCCGCCGTCAATCCTTGATCAAAGATCGTTGGAAGAAGCGTAGGTTCTTTTTGCCCTTCCGCTAAGCCTTCTACACAGATGTGCTGATGCTACCCAAAGGGCTGCCAACTGTGATCCCTCAGATATCGCCACATACGAAGTGTATTTAGAGGCTGGTTTCCGAAGGTCACTTCCTTCTCTAGTGATAGCGATGGCTAACAGGCTTGGGATCTGGCCTAGTCAATTATCTCCTCTTGCCTTCCATATTCTGGCGTCTATACAAGCCTTGTCAGAGTTGACCTCTATTTCGATGGTAGTAGATGAGGTTCTTTACATCTACTACTTCTTCTACTGCCAGAGTGAACCTTTGAGGTATCATCTTCACACCAGAATGGGAAAGGAAGCCTCCAGAGGACTAAGGATGAGGTCTACAAAAACCGATACTACCTTCTCTCTTTGGGAGATAGCCCAGGGTTTTTAACTCGTTGGGAACGTAAAGGTCTGTAGACTTGATTCTGTTAGGCATTTATTGACCTTGCTAACACCTTACTTTGTGCTTGCTTTGTTGCTATGCAGAGGTCAAGACTTCGCCACCAGAGTCAGGTAGACCAGGACTGGAGGTGATCTTGGGACTCCCCAAGAGCTGGAGGGCGATTGACTTCCTTGTTAGCGAGCACAGTTTGGGATACACTTCTATCTTTGGTAAGCCTTCTATGATTCTTCCCTAATTACTTTGACTGGATGCTTTCCTGTATTTTCTCCTTCTTCGTTTACAGGAGCAGACATGAGCAAAAGACCCGCGAACAAAAGACCCGCGAACACGACCTCTGCAGCTCTCAAGAAGTAAATAGAAGGCATCGCCAAATTGGTGGACGTTGAAGCCATTTCGGATGAAGTCCCTACCAAGGAGAGCAAATCCTTGGTCAAGAAGAGGCTTGGGGCTCCAGCCGCTTCTCTCGCCGTCAAGAAATCTCGCTTTTGTCAAGGCAGTTTCTTCGACTCTAGCTTCCACTGAGGCTCCCATTTCCTGGCAAGATGCCCTCATTGACTACCTCCTACCCGCTGGTGTAGCTGACATAATGGAGAAGCAGACACGTTCTAGGGAGGACCTTTGCTCCAAGAATCTCGGGGTAAGCGACCGATTAGCTCCCTTTCTAATGCTTTAGGTGGTTGGTGACTTTGGTCTCCTTTGCATATTTTCGTTGCTGACTTTCTCAAGAATGAGGACACAGGGGCCCTGAAAGAGGAGGTGACCAAGGCTCGATGAGCTAGTGAAGATGCCTTGGCGGAGCTTTCACTCGAGAAGAAAAGGACTGGAACTCTGCAAAAGGAGTCAGAGGCCAAGAGTCACGAAGTCAGGGAGCTCAAGGAAGCGCTAACGAAGGCTCAAGGAGAGGCATATCGTCTTGCTTCTTTGGTGGAGGCTAAGTCCAAGGAGGCAGACAAGGCTATAGCCAACGCAGAGATGGCTAAAGGCGTGGCGGAATAAGGGCCAAATGGGATATGGCTAAGGACTTCTTGACTGGGGCTCACAAAGGCTTGCATTTGGTCAATTTTGACTATGAGGTCCAAGAGGCATGCCGCCTGGAGGCCTTAGCTGAGGAAAAGACCGCTCCTCCTCTGGAAGTGATGCTGGCATCCCTGGCTAAGGGCCATCTTGATTTCTCAAGCCTTGAGGCCCCTCCTCCAACGAACCGACCTGAAGAAGAGAAGAAGGAAGAAGAAGGCGCCCCTATGGCGTGAAAAATTAATTTTCTTTTGTTTTGCTATGTAGGCGTTGGCCCCGACCAACGTTATTGCTTATCATGTAAGGGCCCCTTCGTGGGCATGGAACTCTTTAGGGCTTTCGTGCCCTTGAACTCTGTCATTGGGCTGAAAAGCCTCTAAACTTTTAATTCTTGATGGGCCGCTAGGGCCTTTGTCCCATTTTCTACTTGGCCTCTTCTTGACGCTTTTTCGTTCCCTCGACCTTTTTATTATTCGATTATCTTCTTAGTCTACTATCTTGGTAGATATGCTCTATCGAGGAGACGCTAAATTAACATTATAGCCTTGGTGAAGCGCAACAGCTGCCTTTGCAATGAATGAGTTTGCGCTGGTTACGCTAGATCATCTCCATACTTCTTTCTGAAGGTGTAGACTATGGATTCTAGATCCTTCTTTTAGATTTCTGGTCCTGTCAGGTCCATGGCAGAGGTTAACTCCTTGCGTTTTCTTCTGAGTTCTTGGACTCTCTTACTCTCTGGGCATGACATCCAGACTATCGGGGCTCTCAACCTTGGGCGGCTGAAGCACTCTAATCTGTTATTTTTGGCGGCTGTACTGGGGACTAGATATCCATGGCTTTGGTAGGTCAACGATCTTTTGTCGTTGAACCTGCATTCAAAGAAAACGTGGGGTACATGGCCCTGGTGGACTATGGTCTCTGGGGCATTAGATTTAAAATTTTAAATTTGATATCTAAGCCGGGAGGCACATGGCCTTAGAGAACCAAGAATCCGTGGTGGTCTTAAGCAAGAGTGGGACATCAAGCCCTTAGTTAACCATGGGTTCAAATCTGTCAGACTACGAGAGTGTGGTTTCTGTGAGCTAAGGTCTTGCTAATTTTATGTCGTATGAGTCACGAATTTATAATACATAAGATCGATGGGCACACCTGCCTCTGGCACAAGGCCTCTTTGGACATTTAGTCCTTGGTCTAAAGCCTTATTGACACGTTGTGACAGTGTTTTTGCTAGATTTATTGTTACCGACCGATTTTAAGTTTTTCTATGAGCCGCGTACTAGGATGGACAGGGGTGCACATATCCATTAGTTTTGCTAACTCATAGTTTCGATGCATTGCATCTATCACCACCATTAGGATATGGTCCGCATTTCGCCATGGCCTTTCAACCATGGTTTTTAGGATCTCATTCGCATTCCACCATGGCCTTTCGACCATGGTTTTTAGGAACTGGTCCGTATTAGATGGACCATAGTTAGGGCTTGTACGCATTCCGCCATGATCTTTCGATCATGGTTTTTAGGATCTCGTCGACATTATATGGATTTTTTGGCATAAGGCCTTAGTATATTCCTAAGGAGGTTTTCAAAGATATTATTTTTTTTCCTCCAAAGGAAATCATTTTTCTTTCTTTCAATAATGTATTTCAAGACCCGCAGTTTCTTTCGTCAATTAATAGCGGGAGCTTTTATTACATAATTTAATTCTAAGAAAAACTATAGCCATCTTATGGCTAAGAAGAAGCGCCGAGGCTTACACCAAGACCTTCTTGCCTAGAACCTGTATTCTAGTTGTGGATGGCATTCCAGCTGTTCCGTCGTTTCGTACCCTTGTGCTCCTGTCAGGCTCGTCTCTTGCATGCGGCCTTGCCCCCTATTCGGTAAGCGACAATATTCTTTGAGGGCTACTTTCTTTGTGCAATGGCTTGGCAGAGATCTCCATGGCGGTTGCCATCGAGCGGGGCTTTGGAGCAATGGCTCTAAGGATCATATGGTAGCATGAGCGGGCCCGTTCCTGATCTCCTCTGATCTCCCTTATTCTCCAAGGTGTTTGAAATTTTAAGGATTGATGTAGAGTTGATGGAACAAACTTCACATAATGTATCATGGGCCTCCCCATTATTGCATTGTACGCCGAGGAGCAATCCATGATGAGGAACTTGGTCCTTTAGTTGACACCTCCGGCGTATACTAGTAGGATTACTTCTCCCATGGTCTGCTTTACTTTGCCACTGAATCCGACTAGAGAAGTGGACTTTCGGGTGATTTCTTCTTCGTTTAGTCCCAAGCCCTCAAAGGAGTTGGTGAAGATTATATTAGTTGAGCTGCCATTGTTGATGAGGATTCGCCTCATGAGGTAGTTTGCAACTTTCAGTGATATCACCTGGGCCTCATGATGCGGAGTTATCACTTCCCCTCCAGTATTAGTGGTGAAGCTTATTACGCCAGAACCATCTTCGCGTTCTTTGCTAACCGCCATGACATTTACTCCATGGTTGATCTTGGCAGCGCGAGTGCTTCTCTTGGCAGCAGAGATTGTCACCCCCGCTTACTTCTTATCCTCCAGTGATGAAGTTAACGTCATAACCATGCCTTGGAAAATCAGGTCTTGCCCCCATTGGAATGTCATTCTTGGTCTGTTCATGAATGAGCACCCTTCCTCTGTCTGAGAGGAACTCTCGTGTGTATCCTTTCCTGAGCAACTCATTCACTTCAAACCTTAGCTGGAAGCAATCCTCCTTTAGGTGGCCGTGGTCGTGGTGAAAATTGCACCACTTATATGTGTCTCTCTTTTGCTAGGGGGGGGGGGCGCATCTTTACAAGTCACTTGACTTTTCCGTTTAAACGTCGCATCTCGGTCACTATCTCAGCCGGGGATATCAATATGCTCGATATGTCGGGCCAGGTCATGGGCACATACTTCTCGTGCTCCACTTTTGCTAAGGGCTTTGGCCATCCTCTTGGGCCACCCTTGGCAGAATTTTCAGGTCCAGACTTAGCGTTGGATTTATCATCCCTGGCGGAATTGGAGTGACTATGCCCTTTGGGGTGATTTCTCTGTGCTAGTTGGGTCTGATAGGCTGGGTCCCCCTCCCATTTATTTTGGGCCCAAGCTTTAGAGAGCACGTCCTCCATGGAGTGATAGGGGTACTTAGTGAGTTCCTTGTACAGGTCACCATTGTGCAGCATTCCTTGCCTAAAGGATGAGATGGTTGTGGTGGCGATGCATTTAGGAACCGATACCTTCACCCAGATGAATCGGTGGAGATACTCCCTCAAGCTCTCATCTGGGCGTTGCTTGATCCGATAGAGATCATCAGAATCACGTCTCACAACTCGACTTCTAGAGAACTGCTCAATGAAACGATCTGTTAGCATGGAAAAGGAGTTGATGGAGCCGTTGGCTAGGTTGGAGTACCACAACAGCGCTGAGCCTGTGAGGGTTGCTCTAAATCCTTTGCACATACAGGCCTCCACGTGCTCATAGCTGATGGGGACAGTGAGTGTTGGGAGTAATTTAGGCCATGGGAATCCCCCTGGCTTAGATGGAGTACAACAGTTTTACCTCAAGGCAGGGGAATGCCTAGAAGCAGGAAGCCAGAAGACATTGCATAGCCAGAAGTCGGAAGTCAACCGACCACCGCCTTGTATTTACTTTGTTATTTAACTTAGTAGATATTGATGTATATTCTATAGATAATAATAGATATTCTATAGATAATAATGATATATCCAATTCTTAGAGGGATAATCATGATCTTCTTGTATAAATATAAAGCTTAGGGGTTAAGAGTCGAGACACGAAAACCATAGGCTAGATAGATGAATACAGACACTTATTTCTGTATATTGTTGATCTTAAAGGCTTAAAAAATATCCTCTTCGATCTATACACACATACATGATATTCATTGACCTCCATCTTCCGTAGTGCTTACAAAGAATGACCAAAATCACCCGTAACAGTTGGCGCTAGAAGGAGGGGAAGCTTTCTGAAACTGCTACGTGACGATGGCTGGAGACAATCATGAATCAGCAAACATCACACCTGGACGAACATAGCTTACCCATGAAGAGATGCGATCTCAACTAGAAACTCTGCAAAAAAGACTAGGAGAGATGGAGCAACTTCAAAGGGATCAAACTCCAACTGGAGTTGACGCCACAACTGCGGAGCTGCAAACTTTGAGACAGCAAATGGAAACTCATACCAAAACACTCCAGGAGAATGCACAACGTCTGCAACAACTGAAGCTAGAGAACGAGACCCTCAGAGAAGCAAACTCGACCTTGATGGCTAATCAAGCCACAAACCAGAGGTTCAGGGTCCACGTACCTCGAATGCCAACTCTGGAGACTCCTCCCACCAATAATTCTGGAGAAAGAGGGAATCCAGCAGCAACAGGAGCCCAGGAGAACCAGAATCTTGTTCAAGAGCAAGAAGATCCTATGGATGTAGAAGAGCCGCATGCCACAAATCTCGTCCCACTCTCTGACGAGGCCAGACGATTAGAACAGATGTTCTCCAGCAAGTTCTAGGCGCTACAATCGGTAAATTATTGACTTCCAGGCTTTGCACCTCCTCTGAGGAAAAGTGCCCTAAGATCTTACGCGGACACTCCTTTCTCAGATGAGATTGTACTCATCGACATGCCGAAGAAGTTCACCTTCCCATTCATCAAACTGTACGACGGGACTTCCGACCCGGATAACCATATTGCACAGTACAAGCACATGATGCTCACTGTAGCGATCCGGAAGGAGCACAGGGAAGCTGCCATGTGCAAGGGATTTGGTTCCAGCCTAACGGGGGCCGCTTTGCAATCGTTCATATCGATCCCAACTGGAACCATTGGATCCTTTGCCCATCTGACTGACCTATTTGTAGAGTAATTCACTAGCAGCAGAGTGACTCCCAAGTCATCTAATGACCTTTATGAGATCAGACAGTGTAAGGCAAAGCCACTTCGGAGCTACCTTCATCGCTTTAACAACTAGAAGGTCACGATCTCAAACTACAAGGTTGCCACCACAATTTCTGCCTTTAAAAGAGGACTTCTGCCTGATGGCGATCTGTTTAAGGAGCTCACGAAATATCAGTGCAGAACGATGGAAGACGTGCTCTCCCACGCCCATGCACATATCAAGTGGGAAGAAGACATGCTTGCTAGGCAAGAATCTCGGGTCATGAGGACCGAGAAGACGGCCAAAGACGACAAGCCCTACTAGAGACATGCCGAAAAGACAGAACGAAGGGAGCCAAAGGACACAAGCCTCCGGATAAGCCAAACGGCAGCAGATTCCTGCCAGTAAGCACTTAGCCGGATATATCCAACCTGTCTATATCAAGCGTGAAGCTGGTAGGAGTCTTGAAGGAGATGGGAGGCCAAGTCAAATGGCCCCAGAAGATTAGATCGCCTGACCATCGCTGGAATCCGAACAAATGGTGCGACTCATACAATGATCATGGTCACAGAACAGAGGATTGTATATCCTTAAGAATAGAAGTCAACGACCTGGTCAAGAAAGGACACCTGCGAGAATTCCTCTCTAACAAAACAAAGGAGGTGCTAAATAGTCAGGAAGAAGGTGCCCCAGCTGGCCGTCAAGCGCCAGACTCTCCAAGGCATGATAGGGTGATCAATGCCATATCCGGAGGATTAGAGATAAGTGGCATTACACATGACGCTGCAAAGAAAAGCACAAGGTTTGTAAAAAATAGTCATGGCACCGTACAAGCCAAGCATCAAAACCTTATTCAAGAAGTCATAAGCTTCACGGCTGAAGGACAAGATAGAGTCCTAACCCCAAATCATGACGCCTTGGTTGTTTCATTATCGGTGGCGAATTGTTTGGTGAAGACTCATCGATAATGGAAGCTCTACGAACGTACTTTTCCTTGGAGCATATACAGACTTGGGTCTAACCCAGGAAGCCTTAACCAAGAAGACCACACCACTGGTGGGCTTCAGCGGAGAAGTTAAGCAAACCATTGGAGAGATAACACTTCCAGTTTGCGCTGGAGGAGTCAACCTGTCCACCAAGTTTTCCATCATAGATTGTCCCTCTACCTATAATATGATCATGGGCAGACCCTAGATACATGAGATGAGAGTCGTTCCTTCAACTCTGCACCAAGTACTCAAATTCCCAACTCCATGGGGAATCAAGGAGATCAAGGGTGACCAGGAGAATGCTCGATCGTGCTACGAAACCACTTTAAAGGGAAAGATAACTCACTTATAGCAATTTTGGAAACCACTTCCCGCATTGCACACTGAGGAGCCGGAAGTGGAACAACTAGATGACGTACCTTTGATACCCGGAGAACTAGGCAAAAACCTTAAAATAGGGGCAAGATTACAAGAAGGCATACACCAGAGGCTGATAGACTTCCTAAGGTCCAACGTCGATTGCTTTGCGTGGTCCCACGTGGATATGCGAGGAATAGACCCAGAAGTCATAGTGCATAAGCTGCAAGTGGACCCCAAGTACCCAACAGTCAAACAAAAAAGGAGGAAGTTCGCATCGGAACGAGACGCAATCATCAATGATGAAGACAAAAACCTCCTTGCAGTTGGGTTAATTAGGGAGGTCCATTACCCGGATTGGCTAGCAAACGTCGTCGTGGTCCGAAAGAAGAATGGCAAGTGGAGGGTTTGCATAGATTATATGGATATAAACAAATCCTGTCCTAAGGATCATTTTCCTTTGTCCCATATAGAAAAGCTGGTGGACGCCACAGCTGGACACCAACTGATGAGTTTCATGGATGTTGGTGTCAAAAACAGCCATCTCGAAATCAACGTCCAAGAACGCATCTCTCATCGGACTTGCTCAGAAACACGACCAACGTTTGGACTCGTCGTCGTCTAGACTTAGTGTCGTCTAGACTTATCGACATCTAGATTCACCGTCGTCTAGACTTGCCGTCATCCAAACTTGCCGTCGTCTAGACTTACCGTCGTCTAGATCGCGAGCCAATTGGGGTTTAGACGATCTTTCAAAGAATTCTATCCGTCCGCAAGAAACTAAAGCATCTGAATGCTAAAGTTAGCATCAATGGCTTTCGGACAACTCTCACAAGGCCACAGGATACAACCTTCAAAGCGATACGAAACCACTGAAAGTATCGGGGAACCGCATCGTTCCGGAGAACTATCTAAACGCCGATTGACGCCAAACCTACGAACGAGTCTTGGAATCGATTGACGACTGAACTAGAGGCTGATCTAGACGTCGATTGAAACTAAGACTAGAGGTCCGTCTTGGCGCCAATTGGCACCGGGACCAGAGCATGGTCTTGGCGCCAATTGGCGTCAAGACGGAAGGCCTGTCTTGGCACCAATTGGCGCGAAGACCAGAGCATGGTCTTGGCGCCAATTGGCGCCAAGAAAAGGGCTCGGTCTTGGCGCCAGGACGCGGATAACGTTCAGCCGTAGTCCGTTGACTGAACCACGTCCTTTCCGATCGTCATTTCCTTCGAATCGTCACTTGATCGTCTCTCATTTCGTCTCGATTGGAGTTTCTGTCAAAGCGTCACGCCGATAAACGTAAAGACTTATCCTTTCCGTAGGATTTCGTATCAATCGCATTAACGACAACAATTAACTCGAACACCAGAAATGTCTGAACCATATGATTGGACTTATCGTTTCGTAGAACCGCAACTGCACGATCATACGAAGGATCGTTTCTGAGAAAGGAATCATAAAAACACTTAGCCGCGAAACGGCCCGGAAGGGCCCAGACCGCGATAACAGTCCACTTACGATTCCGGGCGAGAATCTGCCCAATTACAGTGTCGGTTTACCCATTTTCGTGATAAAGTTAATTTTTCAGGATGAATATGGAAAATCGAGAAGATAAGGAAGAATCTTAGAAAGGATATACTCGAATCAAGGAAAATGAATATTTCCGCAAAAGGATATACTCAAATCGGGGACGGAAAAGGAAATCAAGCCAGCCCACGAATATCTATATAAAGGACGCGAAGGAGACATTCATTTATGGTCAGAGCTTTTCGTCACCACAAAACACTTAGAAAAACTAGGTTCTTATTTCGTTTTTGTTAGCGAGCTGCGTCTCAAATAGGTTACGAGTCTGCGTCTTAGTTCTAGGTAATCATCGCCAATAGTTCTTGCGGCCACAGCTTAACACCGATTGCGCACGCTCCGATCACGAAATTCTAAGAAGATTCCTTAAATTCTTTGTTAACTGTGTCTGTCGAATCGTTCTTCGTTTACGTTTTTCGCATACTTTGGATTCTTTCTCGTATNGGATTCTTTCTCGTATTCGCTTTGTACTCGTTCACGTTAACCTGTTTTACGAATCTTGTTACTTTGTCACCGTTAAAT
>OVAN01015164.1:0-11520 GCA_900406275.1 Anastatica hierochuntica
CACCGGTTGCGCACGCTCCGATCACGAATTCGAATAAGATCCCTGAACTTTTTTTGTTATCTGTGTATGTCGAATCGTTCTTCGCTTACGTTTTTCGTTTTACTTTTTATTCGCTCTCGTATTCATTCTGTATTCGTTCACGTTTATCTTTTCTTACGAATCTTATTACTTTACCACCGTTAAATGCATGTCACTTCGCAATCTGTTTCGTATTAATTCACTTTCGTTATCAACTTGTTTCGTCTTGTAATCTGTTTATCTCTCTGTTTCGTATTTCTTATTTATTAACCTTTTTACTCACTGCTTGATCTGTCGATCTTTTGCTACAGAGAGTCCGTGAACCACATAACATTGACAGTGAGAATTTCGGTTCCCACAATTTAAAAGATTTTCAAGAGTGATTTTGCAAAGCTTGATTTAAGAAAACTAAACCCTTTTGATCAAATTTTGAAACCTTTGGTCCTAATTTCTCTAAAGCTAAACTTGATTTTCCCACCGAAATTGGATTTAAAGATTTAAAGGGGTGATTTTGTTAAACTTTTGCAAAATGGTTATGGGAGAATTCTCTAAGGGCCACTTTTGCAATTTTTGAAAAGACCATCCACTTGGACACTTGTGAATTATTAGCACATGTTGTTTCAAAAACCTACAACACTCTTTCTCTTACCATTGTTCATCGACATCTTCATCAATTCATAGATATCTTTGAAGTTCTTGAAAGCTTTGAGAGATAATTTGAGATTTTTCACAAAAACTTTCCATTTTTGCAAGCATTTCTCAAGCTCTTTACTTCTCACACTCACATTTGAATCAAGAATATGACTAAAAACTTCTCCTCTCCTTGATGGTAATCTTCGATTTTTGTGGAAAGAAGAGAGTTAGATGTTGTTTGTGAGTATTCTTGGTAGATAGAGCTTAGTTGTTGAGTTTTCATGGGATAATTCTTCCTAAAAACAACTAAAATTTCTTGAATCATGGATTGTTGTTCTTTGTGAATAGTTCTAATGAATAGTTTTCTTGAGTGAATTTTGGAGAAAATTTGTTTAGTTTGTTCTTATGTTTAATTCATGGTGCATATACTTGTTTTACATGAAAAGTTCAAGGAGTTTGCAACTTTTGAATGATGTCCTTTAAGGCCTAGAATTTTCAATTTTAATAGGCTAAGGGGATTGTTTTTTAACTTTCATTTAAGTTACCATTGCATTGTTATGTTGATAAGAAGCTTGTTTTGTTTGTTGATTGTTGTTGAAACCTTGAGCATTGTCCATTACCATTGAATTTGGATAAATTATATTATGTGCACACTTATCCAAGTTTAGTAAAGGACTTTGAGTGTGTAAAACAGACATTCTCTAGGTGTATCTTGTATGCATCTTACTCATAACACATGCATCTATCAGTTATTCATGAAAACTGAAAATGCTAAGTGAAGGTGGCCGAATATTTTGATCATTTTGGAGTTAAAATTTCGGCCCATGTCTATCATCTTAATATGGCATTTAGATTGAATTATTTGGTTAAGGAAGCATGTTATAAATCTAAAATTTTTGTGACTTGTTCATGAATGTTTAAAATTCCTCTTAACCTTTTGCATTCGTTTATTAAAGAAACTTTAAAACCATGTTATAGAGATTGCTATTTTTTCCTCTATATTTAGGGGAAAAATAGCATTCCTCTATAATAGAGTCATACTTTTTATTTACACATTGGTCCTTTCACTTTTTGTAATTATAATTAAAATAAATATTTATCAGAAACAATCATTTTTTACATATAAAACACATCTTTTTGTTTACATAATAATTTTTAATTTTTTACAATTACAAATAAAATAAATAAACAATATTATTATTTTATTTTAAAGTCTAACTTTTTATTTAACAAATAAAATTTAAACTTTAGATTTAAAACTAAAATTATTAATTAGTTATTTAAAGTTTCACATAGATTTTACATATTGATAATATATTTAAGTTGAACTTAAATATTAATTAACACAACATGTTTTAACAACTTAATAGTAATGTTGATGGTTAGATAATGTGTACTTTGTGATGTCAAGAAAAAAAAATAATGTCTTCTTTATTTTATTATTTTTATTATAATGTTTTTTTATAATAAAATATTTAGTTTAAATAATATTGCAACTTTATAAAAATTTTCTAAAAGTTATAATAAATGGGTGACTTTTCAACATTTATAAGTATAGAGTGTTAATTGTAAAATTAAAAAANATAAGTATAAAGTGTTAATTGTAAAATTTAAAAAGAATCTTTGAAAAATATTCTTTTTTAGAGGGAAAAATAAGGAAATGCATTGGAGCAAAACCCATTTTTATTATAGAGGAATATATTGGAGATGGTCTTATAGAGGAACACATTGGAGTAAAATCCCCATCTCTATTTTTTCCTCTATTATAGAGATCTCTAAAATAGAGATGAGTTGGAGATGGTCTTAGGTCTTGAACGCTTCAAGATTTCCTCCCCCTACTGCAGAATTTTCCCATAGCTCGATAATACTCAACATATACCATCTGATGACGGTCTCTAAGAAACATAGCAGCACCAATCATATGATTTCTTCATTCACTTGAATTCAATGACATATTTAGAAAACCAGAAACCCTCTCATCTTTGAAAAACATAGAGCAAGTGGGCTAACTGTTCTTGACAAAGCGGCTGAGGACTTTAGAAAATGACCATGTCCAATTTAGTACAGAAGCGAATACTCCTGAACTTGTCTAACGGTCTTGCCCATCTCCCATTCAATTATGTAAACCTAAACAAGGACTCATGAAATGTGATGCAGGTGCAGCATGGATCAATGCCCATCGAAGCAGCGGAACCTCACGAATACTTCGCTCATGAAGGTATGGTTATGGTCCATAGCTGTCGATCCTATTCCTTCCTAAGCTCAATATTGGATGCTAACATTATGAGTTACTGTAGGCGGTAGAATGCTTGAGCACTTTGCACAACACAAGATTTGTGTTTGAGATTATCTCCTCACAGCTTGCTCCTGCTGTCCAAAGTCCCCATAATTTTCCATTTTATAGGAATCAGCTAATATTGGTGACACATTACTAGTGCGTCTTTGAAAAACGGGACTTAACCGTGGTGGAAAAGAGTGCAAATAAAGTGGGAGATGACATTGCAGTCAATGTGATTACGGGATGTAGGTATCAATCATACATTGAGAATGGAGGACCACAAGATTCTTTTAAAGTGGTTCACAAAACCGTTCACCTTGTTGCTTCTTTTAAAATTTTATGTTTTCTTTCTACTTTGTTAAATTATGTTTCTTGTAATCGAGGTGATAGTGCCTATAATCCAATAAACACAACGTTAAAAAAAAGGTGTACATTTTTACTGTTAATGGAGCTAATGTGTGTTTCCTCAATTACAAGCCAAGAAAAAATCTGAAAAATTTACACCAACCAAGGCCTCTTTCCTTAATAGCCCGTGTTGAGATTTTCACATCCCACAAAATGCTATTGGTTCTCTCAATAAATTTACAAAACGAACAAACAAACAAACGGTGTACGAGTATTATGGGCCCAACTAAAAAGTGTTTAAAATATGAACAAAAAGTCGAACCCAACTATCAAACATTCCCTTTTTAAAACATATCTCTTTCAAATTGTTAAGATTCCTTTAAGTGGCAATGCCAGCAACATATCTCTCGACTCCATTTTAACAGTTCCATCTCTCTCTCTCTCGTAGACTCTGTTCGTGGATTCTGTTGTGTCTTGAACCGCAAGACGTTTAGAGATATCAGATAAGGATTTTTTCCCTTCTTTTTGAAAAAGGATAATACAACTTTCGGCTGAGGCCCATATAACGAAATTATGGCCAACCCAAAAAATTAGTTAACGATAAACAGAGTGATTAAATTAAAGATGAGGCACCATTAGAGAAACAGAGAGCTCTTGTGACTTTGAATCAAAAATATGTTGAAGTCACATGGGATATTCGACTGCTATATAAGATTGAACCCGATTGCCTCTAGAAGCACTTATGACGATAAAATGAGTCCCTCTGTTCATAGATCGTTCTTCGAGGCTCAAATTTCCATGAGTAATTTCCTGAAAGTTGCGAGTAATTTCTGCAACTTCTAAAGAAAACGCAGGCCATTTGGAAGGTTTATGGACTGCCCTCACCAGGTTATGACTTTCTAATGCGAGATTTACCTTTGAGATTTTATGTGCCTTCATACTTTCAATTGTCCATATTAGAACCGCAAGCTGAACATCGTGAAGAGAGTTCACCGAGATGAAACTTTTACGACTGTGGAGTAAGGCTCTACCTTCTGCGTTTCTTGGTACCCATGTCGCACCACCTATCTTTATGGTTTTATCCCAAGTAGTGCTTTTTGTTCAAGGTGGTTTCGAAGGAATCCATTTTTTCCGATTGTGACCTGATGGTGTTGAGTCTAAAGTCTCTGTTTCATGTTAAACCTGTTAAGATGTAAACCAAAGACCTGTTTCATCAGCAACTAGTTGAGCCGTTTGAAGGGGATCATAGTGTTTCCCTTCAATACAGAAGGAGTTTATGTTCTTCCATAACCTCCGTAGAGTCCAAGGATATCGTCTTCTAATCTCATCAGGTACCTATGCATTGTTTCCCATCGTGAAGACATAATCCATGTTTGAGAAGATGGAGGTCTGGCTGAAACCTCCTTGAGGTGTTGCAAATCCAGAGAGTGCCCATGCTTGTCTTGCTATTGTGCAGGTAAACAGAATGTGGTTTATTGATTCATCCTCAATGTCACATGATGAACAAGATGGCTCAACATTCATCCGTCTTTTGCTGAGTCTCTCAGCTACCGGTAAAGCACCACATAAGGCTCGCCAAATGAAATTTCTGATTTTAGGAGATATTTTGATCTTCCATGCTCTTTGAAGAAGATGGTTGATGGAAGGTTGTGTTTCAGCTATCCTTATGAGTTCTCCATTTTTTATTTTATTAGCAAGCCAATATCCAGACTTCGCATTGTATTCTCTTGATTTATTATGAAGCCAAGTCCAAAAATCTTGTTGGTGATGAATTGGCTTCATTAATCTGATCAGCTAAATTTAAGATTGTATTTGATTAGAGACTCCACAAAGTAACAAGTCTCATCCTTTGTGTCTCTTTCTGGTACATCCACCACAAAAGACTCAATCACCACTGTCCATGTTCTTTCTTCAATTCTCTCAGGGTGGAGAGAGATGATTGAAGAATAGTTCTACTAAAAAAACAGACATTAATTAGTAAAATGGACGTAAAAAAGAAAAAGACCATTGGATTCAAGTGATATGTTTGTTGTTTACCTTGTGTTTGTGATTGCCACCGACGATCCTGATGTTGAGAATATGTTGATTGTCATAAAGCAACACATATCCCTCAGTGCTTCTAGTTGCAGGTAATCTTGATCTTACATCCACTTCTGTCACTGTACCAATATCTAAATTTCCTTTCACCCCACATTTACTGATAAACTGCTTATAATTTTGTGGTTGATCGAATCTTCTCATAAGAGACAACACCTAATACCATAAAATCAAAAACTAATCCATGATATTGATGGGGGGGGGGGGTTCNGGTTCTCCAAGATGTCGCATACAAGTTATTTTGGTTAGATTTGAAACACGAGTTTATTAACATTGAATTGAGAAAACCATCCTCATCGAATTCACTTAGACCACCCCCCTTAAAAACAAAATCAAAGAGTAAGATGGGAGCTTCTTAGAACCCAATTGATTCATCATCATCACCACTAATTGTCTTCCTCAATTCGGTTTTTAGATCAAATATTAGACAGTGAATTGACCAATTTACGGCGAAAAAAAAAAGAATTGACCAATTTACAGGATTGGGTTTAACAATGGGAAGAACAGTTTTGACTAAATATAGATGCATTTTACTGACATAAAGCATAGAGAAGAGAGAGAGAAGAAGAAGAAGAAGTACAATATGAAGAGGAGCTTTGAAGTGATTAACAAGCGTGGAGCTACACTGATTTTCAACAAGCTCATGCTTATGGTACCTCCTTATATACTCTCCCTCAGAATTCACCTTCGCCAAGTTTTCCATATCCCTTCCTCTTCCACCGTCGCACGGAAAGGTAAAAAGATGAAGAAAACACACACACACACACACACAAAGGTGAGATCGAGCTTCTTAAAAAATATGTAATGCGCTTGGGCTCGTCAGAGATCTGATTTGAGAGAAATTTTCCGGTAAGATCCGCCCACGAGAGAGAAGGATGGATTTCAGTCGTCGTCTTTGGATGGAGATAAGAAGAAGAAGATGAAGAAGACAGAGAAGAGAGTGTCAAGAATACTAATGATCAATCATGATCAATCACATTCAATACAAAAATATTACGATTACTAACACATATATAACATTATCTAAATATTTAACTTAAGTCTCCTCAACTACTCGTGTATATATACAGACTCTCTTATAAAATTTATAATATATATTGAAATCATCTCCTTATATGGTATCAGAGCAATCATATTCTCTTTGTTTTCTTCTCTTCTTTGTCTAAATCTTCTTCTCTTCGTCAATATTTGCTTGTGCTTTAACTTTTCTTCTCTTCTTCTTACTAATATCATTCACCATACCAAATACATCGGCTGAAACAATTGATGCTTCTTCCCAAAACCTTCTCAATGTGAACATGTGTAACATTACTAAGATCTCCACAAGCAACTACCTCATGTGGAAACTACAAATTCAACACCCTCTTAGATGGGTATGACTTTGTTGGCTATCTTGATGGTATCGTTGAGTCACCTCCACCGACCATCACTGTTGATACTACGACAACAACAAACCCTCCTTTCACTCTATGGAAGCGCTAAGACAAGCTAATATATAGCAGTCTCATCGGCACCATCTCACTTGAGATCTAGCCACTTATCTCTATGACAAAAATGTCGACAAAAATCTGGGCCACCAACGCAGCCACCTTCGCCAAACCAAGCCATGATCACATCCAGCAACTGAAGCTGCAAATCAAACAGTGGATAAAAGGCACCAAAACCATCAATGAGTATATCAAAAGATTTACAACAAGGTTCGACCAACTGACCTTAATAGGCAAGCCCATTGAACAAGAAGATCAAACTGACTACATTCTAGGTGGCTTACCAGAAGACTACAAAGTTGTCATTGATCAAATTGAAAGTCGAGATGTCACACCGTCCATTCACGAGAAGCTCCTCAACAAGGAAGCCAAAATCCTCGCAGCATTCACATCCTCTGTTATAATTCCCATCACTGCGAATGCTGCTGAAACACAACCACAAATCCGTTCTAACCAAAACTTCAAAGCCTCACAACCATGGAACATAAATCAGCAAAATAATCGACACAACAACTACAAAGGCACCCGTGTAGCCAGAGGTCAGCAAGTTGGATATGAAGGACGATGTCAATTATGTGGAACCTTTGGACACAACAAAAAAATGATGCCCACAACTTGGCAATTAGATCGTCAACCTACTATCGAACACTCCATATCCACCATGGCAGCCACAGGCAAATATCGCTATCAACTCACACCATCATGAAGGAACATGGCTGATGGACAACGGTGCCACACACCATATGATGAGCAATCTCGCCTTGCACCAGCCATACAAAGGAAACGATGTTGTTCTTGTTGGAGATGGCTCATGATTGTCGATCACACACACACTAGTTTACTAAAATTACCTTCATCCTCTCACAACTTAACCTTACATAATGTTTTATGCGTTCCCAATATTCACAAATATGAGATCTCTATTTACCGGTTGTGCAATGCTAACCAAGTCTTTGTTGAATTTTTTTTCAACACTTTCAGCTGAAGGATCTGAAGTCGGAGGTCCCATTGCTTCAAGAAAACGCGAATAATGAGTTATATGATTAGCCTGCTTCTCCATCATCCCTACAAGCCTATTTCAATACCACGTCACCAAAACCAACTATCCAAGACTGACACTATCGCCTTGGCCATCCCTCACTTTCAGTTCTCAATTCTGTCATATCTAAATTTTCAATTCATGTCAAAAATCAACCAGTCAAAGCATTTTTTGTTCTGATTGTTCCATCAATAAAAGCAAAAAATTACCTTTTTCTCAGACAACCATCACCTCTACTCGCCCCTTTAATTCATTTTCACTGATGTTTGGTCCTCTCCTACGATATCAGTTGACAATTTCAGTACTATCTTGTTCTAGTAGACCACTACACCCGATACACCTGGATATATCCACTTAAGCAGCTGGTTGAGAACAAGTTCAAGGAGAAAATAAGAACCTTTTACTCAGACAATGGTGGTGAATTCGTCGAATTCAGATCAATTCTCGAAGATGCATGAATATCTCACTTCAAAGCCCCTCCGCACACACCGGAATACAATGGTGTCTCAGAACGGAACCACCATAAAATAGTAGAGACTGGCCTTACACACCTCACTCACGCTAGAATATCACAAACATACTAGACTTACGGGTTTGCGGCTGCGGTGTATTTAATCAATCGAATTCCGATCCTGGTGTTGCAGATTGACTCGTCGTTCTAGAAATTGTTTGGAGAAGCTCCCAACTACACCAAAATCAAGACCTTTGGTTGTTTGTGCTTCCCTTGGCTCCGCCCATATATGTACAACAAACTAGAGAATCAATCTAGCCCGTGTGTGTTGCTCGAATATTCCTTAACACAAATCGGACATATGTGCGTTGAACCTGGTTCTAGTAGCATCTACACCTCCAGACACGTTCTATTTGATGAGCAGACATATCCCTTCCGGAAACTTACAACAGCGTCACAAGAACCATCGACCACATCAACAAAAGAACCACGACCACCGGTAACCACCGTCCCTTTTCCAAGGCCACTAGTATTTCCGTCTTCGCCACTGTCAGTACCCACATCGTCAGCTCCTTCACTGTCTGTGATGCCGGAGGAATCAACAGAAGCCTCTGCAAGCTTTGCATCTCAATACCAACCTTCGTTATTAACCCTCCACCACCACCAATTCTCGATAATCCAAACACAACCACTAATACCATAACTCGAAGCCCACTAGAAAATATCAAAAATCAGGCCCAAAACTAGACCTCTTCTGGCCCACAAATAATACATAACCAACCTCCAACTACAAGGCCTAATTTTGTAATCCATCAGACCCAAAATTTGAATCCATCCATTTCCTCTTCCTCAACTCTTGACACCAACAATCCGATCATCAATCTTCACCCTATGAGAACTAGAAGAAAGAAAAAAATAATCAAACCCAAAACGATGCTCAATTTATTAGTCGCCATAAACACAAACATCCCACCCGAGTCTCGAACCATGAATTAGGTTGTGAAAGACAAAAAGTGTCGTAAAGCCATGTCCACTGAGATGGATGCATTCACACGCAATGAAAATTTCGATCTAGTTTCTTGGAAACCTCATCAAAATATTTTCGGATGCAGGTAATTATTCGAAAATAAGTTTCTGCCTAATGGTTCCCATGGTAGGTGCAAAGTTCGGATCATCGCCAAAGGTTACAATTATCAACATGGACACGACTACACCGACAATTTTAGCTCGATAATAAAAACCACAACCATCTGGCTCTTTCTCAATGTAGCTGTTTCTCGCGGTTGGCCGATTCAACAGCATAACATCAACAACTCCTTCCTGCAAGGCTGCTTAACCGACGAAGTTTACATGGAACAACCATCGCGTTTCATCGATCCTGACAAACCAACACATGTGTGTCGTCTTAGCAACGCCATCTACGGCATCAAGCAAGCCCCTCGGGCTTGGTACATGGAACTACAAACATTTCTCCTTAGCCTCGGATTTCATAACTCACTAAAAGACACATCTTTGTTTGTTTTGCGATCAGAAACATACCTCACTTACCTATTAGTATATGTCAACGACATACTGATCACAGGAAGCAACAAAGTTGTCCTCCACCGTATCCTTTCCTTATTGGCTGAACGATTCTCGAAGCGCACCACACCAACAACAACCTCCACCTGTCTCAAAGTAAGTACATATGTTGTCTCTTACACAAGCACAACATGATCGACGCCAAACTGGTGACAACTCCCATGGCGTCTTCACCAAAACAGACACAAACCTCTTATACATGTCTCGCTGATCCAACTATTTATCGTCAGCTTGTAGGCAGCTTGCAATAATTTTTATTCACTCGCCTCGACATCGCATATGTCATCAATCGCCTCTTGCAATTTATGCACCGACCTACGGATCATCACGGGCAAGCAATGAAAAGAATTCTCTGCTATCTTGCTAGAACCACGACGCATGGCATCTTCTACTCAGCTCGCAACAACCTCAGCCTCCATGACTTTTCCGACGCTGACTAGGCCAGTGACCCTGACGACTACATGTCCAACAATGCACACATCGTTTACCTGGGTAAAAAACCCAATCTCATGGACCGCGAAGAAACAGACGGGGGTTGCAAGGTCAACCATGGAAGCCGGATACCTCAGCTGAAATTCGATGGATTTGTAACCTTCTCGCCGAACTTGGCATCACAATACCAAACACACCCATAATTTACTGTAACAATCTGGGTGCCACGTTTCTATGCGCCAATCCAATTTTCCACTCGAAAATGAAACATGTTGCTCTCGACTATCACTTCATCCGAGGAAAAATACAAAACAACATGCTTTGGGTAACCCATGTTCACACTCGAGATCAACTCACGGACGCCCTCACCAAACCGCTTCACTGCACTCGGTTCTAAGAGTTATGCAACAAGATTTGAGTGGCACCTCCCCCTCCATCTTGAGGGGGCGTGTCAAGGATACTAATGATCAATCATTATCAATGACATTCAATACAAGAATATTACGATTACTAACACATATGAAACATTATGTAAATATTTAACCTAAGGCTCCTCATCTACTCGTGTATATATACAGACTTTCTTGTAAAGTTTATAATATATATTGAAATCATCTCCTTATATGGTATCAGAGCAATCATATTCTCTTTGTTTTCTTCTCTTCTTTGACTAAATATTCTTCTCACTTCGTCAATCTTTGCTTGTGCTTTAACTTTTCTTCTCTTCTTCTTACCAATATCATTCATCATACCAAATACATCGGCTAAAACAATTGATGCTTCTTCCCAAAACTTTCTCAATGTGAACATGAGTAACATCACTAAGCTCTCCACAAGAAACTACCCTTAGATGGGTATCATCTTTCTGGTTATCTTGATGGTACCGTTGAGTCACCTCCACCGACCATCATTGTTGATACTACAACAACAACAAACCCTACTTTCACTTTATGGAAGCGCCAAGACAATCTTATTTATTGCGATCTCATGAGATCCAGCCACTCATATCTATGACCACAACGTTGACAAAAATCTGGGCCACCCTCACAGCCACATGCGACAAAACGAGTCACAGTCACATTCGACAACTTAAACCGAAAATCAAACAGTCACTACAAGAAAACAGACAGGTAGAGACGGAATTATTCGTCTCTAATTC
>OVAN01015165.1:0-11520 GCA_900406275.1 Anastatica hierochuntica
CTACGAGTGTTACTAAAGAGTGGTTGGGCCGTCAGTAAAGAGAGGGCTTTGGGGCCCAGGTCTGTTGGTCATCTCGTTTTTGGTGGTAACAAACATGGAGCATCAAAACACCATGACGTTTGTGACTGAAACGGCAAGGCATTCGATGCTGAGGTGGCGTAAGATAGGAGCTTCTCTATAAGAGTGATGTGGACACTTTGAAATGTTAGAATTAAGACCTTTTTATTAGTTAGACTAGGACTACGTCCGCGCTACGCGCGGATTGATGTTTGCGATATTTTCGGTTTTAGTATTTTGTCTTATTAATTTCCTTCGTCTCGTTTAGTTGATGCGTTTAGGATTTGGTTATGTCTTATTTGCGGATGGAAACTATTTATTTCTCTTTATTGTGACATAGTTTTATTTGGGTTTTCGTAGTAGTATGATGTCAAACGATTGTAATGTAAGTAATAAATGTTTTGAAGAAATAAATAGATTATATGAATGGAGTAGCAAATGATAAGATATTGAAAATAGAAATGAGGTTGAAGAGGTGTTGAAAATAGAGTAAGGATTCAAAAAAGAAACTTGAAATCGAAAACTAAGTCGACGATCTTTAGTTGGGGTTGTATTTATAATAGGCGACACACTTATAGTTTATATTAGCTCGATATTATATTTAGTAGATTATCTAATTTTCTTAGGATTTGGTAACGTAACACATTTTCCATATTGAAAACACAAATCAAATAAAAATCAATGTCACAGAAAAAAAATAAATTATGTTTATTTATTATCATTCCACAAAAAAGGTAAAAAAGATTTTTTTTTTGGTCATAAACTATTTAAAGAAACCTTCCAACACACGCAACTTTTACACATTATGCAGCATAAGACATGTAAGCAAATGTAGTTTCTTTTGAAAAGTCTTACCATCATTCTTCTCCATCTCCGTGTTCATCTTCGTCATCATCTTCATTACAATCGCCTTATTCCCCCTGGAGATTTTGGTTCGAGAAAACTTATCTGGCAAACATTAACATAAATAACATATGCTCTGCTTCGCGATACCTATACCTAATTTTTCATCTAATCAAAGTAATCATGCACGTTCACATAATCATAGACATAATAAAACATTTTAAATAGAGAACTCAAAAAAAATTTACATAATTAAACTTTTACCTCAACATCCTCATTTGAATCTCTCTCAAAATCCTTTTTATCAGGATCCTATAAAGTTGTAATATACAATTTTTACCAAAATCTTCAACTAATTTGTTCATTTTGTTTCGTTTCTTCTTTTTTACTTTACTCTTGGGAGGTAACATTTGAATGAGAATTTTGTTTTACTATTTATACTTACAAATTATGCATAAATTTTTTTATTTCTATTTTTTGAACTATTCTCTCCTACTATTAGGTATGGTATACGTTTTTAATATGTCTTTTAACCTTTTTTATTTTCCACGGTTTAACTGTACTCATACTCTCTTTTAGTCATTTTTACCTTACACATTTTCTTCTTCTAACTCTCATTTTTCGTATTTTTAAATGCTATTTAGAGAATTTTGTCTTTACTATATTTCTTGAGATTTATTGTTATATTTTTCGTTAGCACTTACATATTTTTTTCCTAGAAGTCTTTGTATTCATTAGCTATACGTGGATTTTCATGTACGAATTGTTATTTTAATATTATTCAGTTTTGTATTTGTTGTATATAGTCCGCAAATATAATTAGATGGATAAACTGTAACTCTAGCAAATCATTCATTTTTAAATAAAAATAAAAAAGCTTTTATAACATTTTTTAATATTTTTTAGTTTATTTGTTTTGAGAAGATATATTTATTCTATATTCTCACTATTTCTTTCATTTGTGTCTTCTTATGAAAATTTGTAACCGATTCAAACAAAGTTTGTTCAATCAATCTAATCTATAATGACCGTTAGCTTTTTAATCGATTTATACTTTTATTTCTATCAAATTATTCAGAAACACATTTTTGCATATCTATGTGGTTCAAATGATTTTTCTTCCTTCGTTTTTGAATAATCCTTAAACCTCGTTTTCTATTGAAGTTTTTTATTATGTTTTAAATGCTTCAGTTATTTCTATCCTATTTTTATTTTCAAAAAAATAATTTCATTTGTTTTATTTGGTTTGTTTCCATCTAATCCCAAAGTTATTTAAAATTTTTGCTTTTAACCTATTATTTTGTTATATACCACTTCATTTATAAACTTTTTAAACCAATCTTTTTTTAAAAAAATAGATCATATTTTTCTATTATCACTTATTATTTTTAACTTTAAACATAGCAATTTTAAAGAATGATTTGGAAGATTAAAATTTTTTTTATCATTAATGTAATCTTCTATATATTAAAAATAATAATTTTTTCTTATTTTAGAAACTTTCATAATTTCTTTATAAAATTTTTGGTTTTACGTAATTTTATTTATAAACATATTAATTCTTTAAAAAATACATGGGAAGATCACACCTCTTTAATTATACTCATATATGTTCATGAGATTATATAAACTAATTTAAGAACAATAGACATGTGTATATATCATAACCAAGAACAAAGGCATGACACATGATATGGTATTGATTGAAAAATTCGACACATTTCAATTCTTTCATCTATCTAATTTTAATATATTTGGATAAACACTTGAATATTATACTATAGGAAGAGAATGGGAAGTTGGAAAAAAAATTATAATAATCAAAATGAAGAAAAATTTAGCAACTAAATCAAGTGGTGACCGGTGAAGTTCTTGTGTGGAGAGAGTAAAGCGAGAATGACGAAGATGATGAAGAACAGTGACTAAAAATGTTGTTCCTTGAAAAGAAATTCGACTGATGATCAAACGAAAAAGTTAGGGTTGTAATCTATATTACCAAAAATTGGCTTTCCGTGATCGAAATTTAAAAGAATAAAGGGATCAAAATAACAATAAAAACCGAATACACTTAAGACACATGTGTAAAGTTCTATCACCGGGGAGTTGAACCGACAACGTTTCTAAACTGTTACGAAGAGTGGAAAGGATCAAAACTTCTCCACTATCACCTGCATCAGAGAAGGGAGGATGTTCAATATCTACGGTCACCTGCGTCACGACCTCTTTATGCAAGTCCCCACTTTCCCTTATGGAATACAATTTAGTCGTCCACATGATCCACTATGGATACATCTATTCCCATCAAATGATGTATATTTCATGCGAAAGAGCTTGTGCTTGTGATCTAATATGATTTATACATGTAAGTACAGGAATTGATTAAAACAGAAAGTGTGTAGTAGCTCTTTGGAGATCCATCTACTTGGGGTGCAAGTCTCTGAAACGTCTATAATCACATACAATCTGTCACGATATTCATTTAATTCTTAGTCGGTCAAGTCACATTTTGGTGCAAACTAATCTAGTCAGCCAGAGTCATGTGTATTTGTTCCTGTAAAGATCGAGAGGAGAAGACGGGAGAGATTATTAGATAGGTAGAAGAGGTTGTCATCAAGCTTGAGCTCGAAGTTGAAACCAAAGTAGTCGTTGTTCTATCACCCGTGGATTTTTTCATTTTAATAGCAACCCACCAACAGAAACACACACATACACAATACTAAATATATATCATCTTTAAGCTGAGAAACAATGAACCAAGCGAAGAAGAAGCAAACCGTGAGTGAACTATAACCTCTTGGGTTAGTGTTGCTCCAACTTTTTTGATTATGTCGAGAAGCTCAATGGGTTTAGCAACGGTGACACCATCGTTAATTACGAAAACCTTTAAATTGAAAAAATAGACATCTAGCTAGGAGGAAACAACATCCTGATCATTTGCACTAACATAAATCAGGTTCTTCCTAAGTTCTTCTGCAGCAGAGTAACCATAAAGCTTTTCCATCATGGCGTTTCTGGAACAATCATGTCATCGAGTTGAAATCTAAGCACATAACATGTTAATCCATCAAATCACAACTTACTCTCTAGTTAACGAAGGAGTGTTCTAGAATTTGAATAATTGATTCCAAAATCTATCATCAAGAATCCATAACCTACGTTCACAAGTTCGAACTACTCACCAATAGATTATTCGCATGTTTAGATCGAAAGCAAGAACAACTTGAGCCATCGACCGGAAAATATTGAAATATTGTTTATTCGTAAACTTCCCTGCCGATGGTCCGCCACCACCATCAACTTCAGCTCTCAAACTCGACGAACCCTGGATATGGCTCGCCTTCCGCGACGGCGTGATGAAACGACGCGGCACCGCTCTTCCTCCATGCCTGACCTCCCTCAACGATTTTTCTCCTTGGCGGCCGATGTGGAGAAATCGAAAGCGATTTCTGCCTAATCTCTGCCGATACTTTGAGCCTCCACATCTCTTGCTTCAGAGGCTCTTGAATTTCTTGTAGGTCTAATATCTTCTTCAGCAACTCCTTGGTTATGTGCGGCTAATTTAGCTGGAAGGCCATTAGATCTTAAAGTCTAATGGTTAGTGAAGCTTTAAAGGATACAAAAGAGAATTCCAAGCGTCTATTGAAAAGAGGAGATGGATCATTAGCTAGCTTAATATTTTACGGTTTTGCTAGGTGACGTGGCAAGAGAAGAGAGCTTTGGAGAATCTGATGTGGCTAGTCTCAGAAGCTTCAATTTGTTACTTTTTATTAGTTAGATTCCATAAAATCTCTTTAAAATTTCACAATACTTTAATATCAATTATTTTAAAATTTAATTTAATTCTTTGGCCTTCTATTATCGGATAACTCCCAATTAGTTTTTTTTGGTGACACCATGATTGTTTTGGCGGAAAAGGAGAGAGAGACGTACCAAACGTTTCCAACACTGGAGCCCATTTGACGAGGACATATCCCAACCAATTGAACCATGTTCCATGCGGTGAAGTTAAATTAGTTTCTCACTCAATAACAATACACATTTTATAGAATTATTATCTCTTTTTTGTGTTAAAATAGAATTATTATCTTTTGTTTCATTTCAAAATTATATCAGCACTTCTTACTCGTATTATTCGGTTATATTTAGTCACTAGTTTTGTAGGCCGATAAGCCTAAAATTTGATAACTAGGTAGACTAAAAAATAAGTTTCAGTTAAAAAACTTGAAAGAGTTATAAATATTCAAAAACTGGTTGTTCCGAAGCTAAATGCGAAAGAACATCAAACACAATTTTTTTGTAAACTTATATATACCAAAACATTAAGTCTAAAATTCATATTAAAATTGTTAAAACAATAAAATATTTTCAATTTTTCCTATCAGGAACTCTTTACGACTACTAATGCAATACAAGATCCAAGTATTCTACGTGTTATACAAGAAGTGGTAACAGAGAACATGAATTCTTCTTTAACCAAAATTGTATTGTTGGAGGAGATTCAAAAAGCAGTCTTCTCAATTGGTGCAACGAAAGCTCTGGGCCCTGACGGATTTACGGCGATGTTTTTCCAAGAATATTGGGATGTGGTCTCTGCTGCGATTGTGAAAGAAGTTGATTACTTTTTCCAAACTGACGTGTTGTCATCAGGTTTAAATCATACAAATCTTTATCTTATCCCCAAGATTTATAGACCGTTAACAATGAAAGACTTTCGATCCATTAGCTTGTGTAATGTACTATATAAGATTGTTCGAAGATCGTGGTTCAACGACTTAAATCGGCCTTCCACATGTTGTTACGGAAAACCATGTGGCTTTTATACCGGAGAGATATATTACAAATAACGTTATGATAGCCCATAAAATCTTGCATTCGCTAAGGGTTAAAAACATGTGCTCTACATCGTACATGGCGGTTAAGACCGATATTAGTAAAGCTTATGACCGATTGGAGTGGAGTTTCTTGGAGGAAGTAATGGAGAGAAAGGGTTTTTTAGATGTTTCGATTAACTGGGCAATGAGTTGTGTGACATCGGTTTTCTTCTCGACCTTGATAAATGGGGGACCGTATGAAAACTTTAAAGCTTCTCTAGGGTTACGACAAGGAGATCCATTGTCTCCTTACCTCTTTATATTATGCTCGGATGTTTTGAGTTTAATGTTGAAAGAGGCAGAGAGACAAAATCGAATTGAGGGCATTAAGGTTTGTAGTAATGGTTCACGAATATCTTACCTTATGTTTGCTAATAATTCATTTTTGTTTGTCAAAGCGGACTACCGAAATAGTGTCAACCTGAAGCAAATTTTAGAAGACTATGTAGCGATTTATGGTCAACTCATTAACCTTGATAAATCGGCCATTACGTTTGGATTGCCAGAATAGTTCGGACGTAAAAAGAACAATATGTTCAACTATATTAAGGAATCAATCGAGAAGAGAATCAAGGGTTGGCAAACCCGTTTCCTCTCAACCTCTGGAAAAGAAACTTTAATCAAGAATGTTGCATATGATGCCGACATATTCAATGAAATGTTTCTAGCTACCTATTGAGCTTTGTAATGAAGTAAATGGGATGCTATCTAAATTTTGGTGGGGTACAAAGGCAAATAAAAGAAAGATACATTGGATGTCATGGAAACGATTATCTGCGACTAAAAATTAAGGTGGGCTCGGCTTTAGAGATTTGCATAACTTTAATAAAACCCTATTGGCAAACCACACTTGGAAGATTATACGATGACCGTCTAGTCTGGTGTATCGATTTTTAAAATTGAGATACTTTCAGAAACAGAGTATGCTTAGTAGCTCTGGGGGTACACAAGCTTCTTTTTGCTGGAGATCTTTGATGTTTGGTTGTGAACCATTGAGAAAAGGGATCTAGATTAGTACAAGGGATGACTCGGATATGCTTCTTGGGGTTGATAATTGGATTCTTTGTAGCCCTCCAAGACCAACACGTAGTCTCCCTCCGATCAGCCGTACGATAAAGGTTAAGGCCTTGATAGACCAAAGCATACTACAGTGGGATGAGAGGGCCATCAACTCCATGATCGACGTTTCGGATCATCATCTTATTCGGAAAATTTTCTTATATTCTAAATCGTGTCCTGATTTAATACTCTGGAGCTATAACAACAACAATATCTATATTGTTGAATCGGGTTACTGGTTAGCCTCGAAAATTTACCAAGAGCTGAATGAACAACCTCCTCTAATGACTACTAAACCAGATATCGCATCAGCTATATGGAAGATGGACACCACCCCAAAGTTAAGACACTTCTTATGGCATGTCGCTTCTCATGCTATTGGTGTGTCATCAAATTTACTTCGAAGACACGTACAAGTGGATCCTTTTTCTCGTTGATGTTGCAACAAAGAAGAAATAGAGGACTACTCACTATTTACATGTGATTTTGCGACAGCAGTATGGAGGAGGAGTAGAATTCCTATCGATCTGTTATGTGGCGAAATTGTCTCTGTGGATGATAAGTTGTGATTGCTCCTTCATATGCACGAGAACGAGAAGCGTGAAGATCCATTGAAAACTTTGCCTTTCTATCCCCTTTGGAGACTATGGAAGACTAGAAATGAATTAGTTTTCAATAACAAAAGTATGGAGGTGCAGGAGGTCTTTCAAAAGGTGATGGATTGATGTAGAAGAATGGATCTTGCTTAGGCCACAAGCTTCACATATACAAGGCATCGCGATTGATTTGATTGCTACAAGACCAAAGAAATGGGTAAAGCCTTTGGTGGGATGAGCCAAATGCAACTACGATGTTTCACTTTATGATGGGGAGTTGCATTCCGGAATAGGATGAATATTACGAAACTCAGTAGGAAAATTTCTTGAATGTGGTTTTGGTAAGTTTGACGGGAGACACACTGTTGAAGAAGACGAACATTCGGCTTTATTATGAGCTATACAATGTGCATAGTCATATGAATAAGAGATTTTGTTGTGGAGTAGCTATTTTGAAAGTATCATGTTCATATTCTCTCCTCGAGATACAAATATATGTGCGATTTTCTTGCTAGGGAAGCTTTAAATGATCATCTACCATGGAATTTGTATCATAATTGTCCAACCTTTCTAATGTTTGCTGTAATCTCTGATTCGAATTGATGTTTTGCACATTTCAAACGATAAAAAAGAGTTTAATAATTTGTTGAGCTAATATTTTTTTTACCTTTTAGAACATTTAAACGAAATATATAGATAATATATCTCTTCTCTTATATTAATTTTAAAATTTTAAGTTCTATTAATCAATTGGAAAAGCTAACTAAGTTTTGTAGTTTACTACCATAACAAAAAAAATACATACATTTTCTTTTGTGATATATCTCTAATTAATGACTATTATTTATTGTAATCATATATATGATTTGTGGTCAACTCTCTTCATAAAAGTGTCACTTCATCATATATCATGGTGACAAGTATCTCTTTAATTAAAAATATAATTTTTGTAATTTTCACTATTTATTCTTCCATTAAATAGAATTTATCATGGTTAATTATATATCATTATGAAATTTAATTATAATTTAATAGGTATTTCAAAGACAATATATGATTTGTGGTCAACTCTCTCCATGAGAGTGTCACCTCATCATATATCATGGTGACAAGTATCCATTTAATTTTTTTTTTTGCAACCACACATTAAGTAAACTTCAATCCATGATTGGTAGCCCAACTAGGAGCTGTAGTGTCTACAATTGCTAATTCATAAAATAAAAGGCGTGCACTTCGAGAATCTGCATGAAAATTCTTCGCGTGCGGGATTCCAATTGAAGAGAAATCTGGGAAGTGATCCTTTAACCTTAGAAATTCTTGAGTAAGGGTGAAGAAGGTTGACCAGTCTTCCGGTGTTTGAGTGATGTTGATGAGCTCCATGCAGTTTGTCTCAAAATCTTAACAGTTTATCCCTTTGTGTCGGATCTCTTGCATCGCCCAAAGTAATGCCTCCATCTCCGGATGCAAGGGTGATAGACTCCTTTGATGACATTTTGCCCCAAGTAATATAATCTTGTCTGTTCCATCTAGACAAACCCATCCAAGACCCAATGTGGGATCTTGTTGTTTCCATGATCCATCCAACCGACAATATATAAACGCCATTATGTTTCGTAGTCCTCGTGTTAACCAATTGTTCGGTTTGAAGTCGTGGTATTTGTGCCTCTTTTCAGACTACGAATTCAATTTTTGCATTTCTCCGGACTTTCCCGGTGTCTAATTGTGTCCCTTGAAAAAACATTTTGGTTCCTTACTTTCCATATGAACCACAAAAACCAGGTAAAATATCATGACTATCTTGGTCCTGATTCCTTAGAGGATTTCTCCAGAAGAGATAATCCGTATTAGAATAAAGCGACTCTGTTCAGAACCTCTCTGGTCGTGCCGGATCTATGCAATTTGTCCAAATATGAACAATGGATGGACACTCAAAAAGATGTGATTAATCGTTTCATCAAAGGCACCACACCACTTGCACAGAGTATCCCCCTTGTTATAAGTCTCGTGGTTACCGCCAGACTCTCTGTGAGCATTTGCCAGAGGAAATGTTGTATTTTTAGAGGACACCTAGTCTTCCAAACATGTGCCTTCAAGACGTCCAAACTCGACCCCCAACCATAATTATTTAATCGATTTACCTCTAATGAATAGAGAATCCGATAGCCCGATTTAACTGTATATTTGTAAAGTTCCATACCAGACCATCATCTGTTGGAATCCGGCTTGGCTGGATACCCCGAATTAAAGTCACATCCTCTGGTACCATAAGTTATCGCATAAGTGGTACACACCACTCCCGAGTCATTGGGTCTATTAAATGTTGCACCTCAAGCGTAGGGTGCCAATAACTTCCCGGTTCGTGCGCTAGTCGTGGTTGCATACCTGATGTCCATCAGTCATTCCACACCGATGTGTTAATCCCACAACCTATCCTTATTCGAACACCTTGTCTTAGTAAATCTTGTGTAGCAATAATGCTTCTCCATCCAAATGAAGGAGAATAAGGCTTCTTCGCTTGTAAAGGATGTACCTTCCTATAGTATCTACCTCTTAAAATCCGCGCTACCAATGAGTTAGGGAACTAAATAAGTCTCCATAACTGTTTGACCAATAAGGTTGTGCTAAAGTCTTCGAGAGATTTAAAACCTAAACCTCCTTCATCTTTAGGAACACATATATTTTCTCATGTAATCCAATGGAGACCGCGGCTACATTCATTGGAGCTCCACCCTTCAATTATAAATATAACTTTTGAAATTTTCACTATTTATTCTTCCATTAAATATAATTTATCATGGTTAATTATATATCATTAAGAGTTTAATTATAATTTAATAGGTATTTTGAAGACAATTCAAAGAGATATCCGGTCTATATGTGAAAAATTATTTTCGAATTTTAAATATTTTTTGTATTTTTCACCATTATATATATATATATATATTAATTAAGTTATAAATCTAGGAAGAAAATAAATTCAAAGAAAAGCAAAATCATCTCTATAATATAAATATATTTCATGATATTTGATAAGGAGTAAATAACTAAAAAAAATTTTGAGGAGTTGAACCGTAAACTAAATATGCATCACCAAATCCTAACTGATAAATAATTTATGTATTTTAGTTTTAGGAAAAATTACTTTGATTTTTATTTTAATAATGTAGAACTCAGTTAAATATATTAGTCTCATCTTAAGTTTTCAAAAAAAAATGTAGCTAATAATTTTAGAACAAAATCTGCGCGTACGCGCAGTTACTCATTTAGTTTTGTATTAAAAGCTGAGTGAATTGTGCAATAACCAAAAATGAATATTTAAGAATCTAACATTGCAAATCATATATATGATTTGTGGCCAACTCTCTCCATGAGATTACCACCTCATCACATAAAAAAATGGACAAGTGTCCATCTTATTTATTAAAAAGCTCTTGAAATTCTACTTTTTGTAGTTTTGGTTTAATCATAAGTAATAAAATGTTTAATGATATGTTAATCTTAAGTTATTAGCATAAGTATTTATTTTTTTTATTTGATAATTTGTATGCACAATATACTTTTTCTCGGTAAAAATCAAAATTCACTACTTTTTCCTGGAAATCGATGATGAAAGAGACAAATAATTAATTCAGTATGTGCTAAGATAGATTAGTGAGAAGCTCCGTCGGTAAATGTATTTGTATGTCGTCTCAAAAATGATTGTGCTCGGTTTAGGTAAAAATTTAGCTTTCAGACATTTTTTATCCATACTTTTAGTAATTATTTTACGGTAAAAATTACATCACATGAATAGTTACCAACCAAACTAATGATTTGATAAAACGGTTAAACAAAAGAAGTACAACTAAAATGGGGTGGTGTAACAATTAGCATTAGTCTGCCACCTAATAATAGTATCACATCTCACTATCGAAACCATAACTCAAATTTCCTTTCTAGCTCTAGATTTGTTTTCGTGATAAATATTTTCTCAACATAGTCATGGTACATACTACATATATATCTTTCGGTTATAAAGAACAAAAATGGAAGAATTTTTGAGTTATATATATATATATATATATATATATAAATATATATATATATATAAATAT
>OVAN01015166.1:0-11516 GCA_900406275.1 Anastatica hierochuntica
ATATATTTTTAATATATGTAATATTTAAATATAAATTTGTAATTTAGAAAATTTTATTTTTTTGTTAAGATAATTTTGTACTTGGTTAAATATTTGAGAAAAATATGATTATATAAGTATTTTAATGTTAAAATATGAAACAAAATATAAATGTTTGAATTTTAAAGGGTTTTTGTTCTTTCGGATACATTTTTTCGGGTAACAAGTCGGGTTGGATAACAAGTCGGGTATTCATATTTTTAGAGGGTACCCGTTTTTCCGGGTATCCGTTTTTTCGGTTCGGGTACGGGTACTAAAAATCTATTACCCGTTAGGGTCGGATCGGGTAGCGGGTACACCAAAAATCAAGGGTACCCGAGCCGTGCCCACCCCTAATGGCCATATCCTTAAATATTGTTTTTTTTTTTTGCCTTTTCACAAATCTACCCAATAAATAACAAAGACTGCAAATGAAAACAAGAAAATAAAAAAAATTGTTTAGGATTTATGCATTACTTATAGAAGAATTAATTACATTTTTTTGAAAGATTGAGAGTCATTACAAACTTACAATCTAATTAATTAGTTTCTTCTTTCATGATTTTTTTTTTAAATTATAGTTCCACATATAGCCATGTAACAATACTCTCTATGAAACAATTGAAAACTTGAAGAGCATAGTGTGTTTGTACTTTTTCCCTGGTTCAACAATTTGTGAAGGAAACTTTGGTTTGTTTACTGCATCCGGATAACTTTGTGTTTCTAGACATAAACCCGCGAATGCTTTATAAACCGACCCATTCTTCCCCTGGATGTCCTTTAACATTCCACCGGTATAGAATTGCAAACCCGGTTGGTTTCCGGATAACTCCATTTTCCTCCCTGATTTCTTATCCACAAGTTCCACAATTTTCCTCATTTTATGTGCATCACCATCTAAACAAAAGTTTATATCGTATCTGCAATATTGAAAAACACATTCATGTGTGTGATTAGTTAGTTGAATAAACAAAGATACTTTTAAATATATTTTAGTAAAGTATATGCTATCACGGTCTCTGAACCTCGTGGTCATAAAAGAAATGTATATGTTACCACTTACCCTGTCTTAAGATCCTTCATGTTATCTTTAATAGGACGAAGTTGGAGAAAATCGTAGGGTGTTCCTTTCACCGGAGTGATTTCTCCGGTGGGAATGAGTTCACTATCAACAGGGGTATAACTTGAGCCGAGGATTTGAATTTCTTCAGACAAGATATCTCCCGAATTATGACCACCAAGATTCCAGTAACTATGATGAGCTAAGTTCACCGGAGTGGCTTTATCTTTTGGCTTTGCCTCCATCACCACGCTCAATTCATTTTCTTTGTCAAGTGTGTAAGTCACCGAAACATTGAGTTCTCCCGGAAACCCTATTGAGACACAAAGGAAAAAGAAGTAATGATCGTTATGTTTGTCCTTAAATTGGACTTTCAAAAGTTTTGGAGTGACAAAAAAAAAATATACTACTTCCGTTTTATAAAGATAGATGTTTGAGGAAAAAATTTGTACGTGTAGGTTTTATGTACATATTTTATTAGTTAATGATGGTAAATTGTTAAATTCAAAAATTTTGATCGAAACCATTGGTTTAAAGTTATAGAAAATGTTTTTTATCTACAAAAACGCAAAGTATTTATTGTTATACATTATATATTTCTTAATATACGTAAAAAGTTCAAAAAATCTAGTAATTTAAAAGAGGTACCTTGATCACCATCAGGACTTGTGTAAGTGAAAACAATGTGAGGTTTCTTGCCATCATACTTGTGTTTTGAAACTGCCCACACAACATCCCCAAAACCTCTCTTCCCACCTAAATATAACAACAATGTTACTTAACTATGTCATTAAATTCACATAAACATAACTAATCTATTTACGTATGTTCATAAATAATTACCATGAAGTGTGTTTTTGCCATCGTTGGGAGTTGTCTTGTACTCTTTACCATTCAATTTGAATTGTGCCTTTCCAATTCTATTCGCTACTCGACCAACGGTTGCTCCAAAATAGACTGTATCTGTCTGATTAGGTGATTACTGATTAGGTGATTACAAATTAATATAGTCGTTTTAGTATACAAAATAAATTAAAATTCTAACTCATTTAAAGCATAAATACACAAACAAAAGAGTTTCTTCACGTACCTTGTAGCTTTTGACGCTGTCATAACCAAGAACAATATCTCCCATTTTTCCTGAAAATCCGTATAAAAACATTATGATAAAACATATTATAATGTATATGTATAACATTAACTTCTTCTTCTTCATCTTTTTGAGCCAAGAATCGAATATGATTTGGTTCAGCCTACCATTTTTATCCGGGAAATGTAGAGACATGATTGAAGCACCCCAATTAGTGAATTTGACTGTTAGATTTCCCTTCTTGAGCTCATATAACCCAATATTTTCCTTCTCATTATCATCCCCATCAACTTCATCTTCATCATCATCGTCGTCGTCGTCATCATCATCTGTATCATCATCAGTATCATCATCGTCATCGTCGTCATCATCATCATCGGTTTCATTACCATGACCATCACTCTTTTCCTTATGATCATGTTCATGTCCATCCTTCTTTTTATCCACATGTTTGTTTTCATTATTACCATCCTTTTCATGACCAACGACCTTCGTCTTATCACTCTTTTCATGCTCTTTATTCTTTTCGACATTCTTATCTTTCTCATCTTTCTCATCAGAACCGGCATGCTTATCACCCTCACCATCTACCTTTCCTCCTTCTTTTTCATTGTGTTTATTATCTTGACCAACATTCTTATCTTTCTTATTGTTCTCTAAATCTTTCGATTCTTCTTCATTGTTACCATGAGCATATGACACACTTATCAAAACTCCTAGTGTAACCAATAAGACCAAACACAATAACACAGAAACTCTCGCCATATTGAAGAAGAAGAAAAGAAAAAAAAGTAATATGAGTAAAATGAATTTCTTGGTGACTATTTATAGGTTGAATGTTCTTAGATAGAATAAGACAAAAATAGGAAATTTTGACAAATTTGTGATTTATATAGAAGTTAGGAGATAAGATCGGAGATACTTTTCCAATTATAAAAGTTCCTATTTAAAAAAGAAATTTCATCTAAGATAAGAATTACTCACGTAAATCTTTACAATCTAAGCTGCATGAACTACCAAACTCTAGAAATAAAAACTAACACGTCATTGTTATGGTACATCCATTAACATTTGGGCTTCTTCTTTCATATATAAAATATTTCTCATGAAGGCCCATTCTAGGCCCACTAAAACCCATTGGAGAAGGATTGTATTTTTAACCCTTTTTCAAATTGTATTTTTTATTGTCATTTAAAATTATTTTATACTTCTCCTTGTTCCAATTTAAATGATGTTTAAGGTTATGCACATCTAGTAAGAAAAATATAGATTAATTATGTTTTCTATATAAAAAAATATTTATAACAAAAACTACATCAACTACATTACAAAATTTGATTGATTTAAAAATCAAATAGAATTTAATATTTACATAGAAAGTTAAGAACATCAAATAATTTGAAACAAAATCTTTTTTCTAAAACATCAATTAATTTGGAATAGAGAGAGTACCAATTTTTTTTTTTTTGATAACTCAGGATAATCCCAAACTAAAGATGCCTAAGCTAATCTCTAAAAGAGAGTCGTCCACGGGAAGATTCGCTCTCCGGATTTTTTTGTTACGAAATTTATTGATTACTTTGGAAGATGGACTAGATTATTGTTAGTCTCAATCCAATTAAATTAGATTTGCTACACAAGAAAACGTTTAAAATTGTTACCTAACTGTCATGGAATTGTGGAAAACACTAGAGAGAAACGAACAACAAAAATTAACATCTTCTCATACAAATACTAAAACACCTAATAAAAAACTCACCCCTACAACAAAGGAAAAAAAATTATTAGCTTTTTTCTTCCCTTTTCACGAAACTAGTAGTAGAAGATGACGAAGAAGAAGAGTTCTTGAACATAGACAGTGGAGGAAGTTGCGCAGATGGTTGATCCAAAGATGCACCCTTTTGTTTGGTAGACATTAATAAGTTGCTAAAATAGCCTCCAGATCCTTTTTGATCATTCGTCGCGGTGGTTTGTTGAGTATTATTGCTAATTGGAGGTTGTGGACCGATGATTTGTCGTTCTCCGTTGGATCCGACCATGGTTGAGATTGCTGCAGCGATTATTGAGTGGAAACTTGGGTCGGAAGTAAGCGCCTTTGTTAGGGTTTCGGTTAAGGAATGACCGTTTTGGACTGTTTTTTCGAGGTTGGATGTCCCGAATTGGACATTATTGTAAGGATATGGAGTATAAGATGAATAGCCGTTACTCCAAATCGCGGGAAGATTGAGAGTAGATGAGTTTGATGATGATGAGGATGATGCATTGGATGAGAAATTTAGGCTTGTGGATGGGAATCTTTGGAAAGAGTTTGAGAATTTATTGAAATTTAAAGAAGGCGGCAACGAAGAAGATGAAGAGGAGTGTTGTGGAGTGGTGAGGTCTAGAGTGATGGTGGGATGTAATGGGGAGTGAAGAGTGTGTGAATAGAAGGATTTGTTGTTGTTGTAGTTGAATCTTGATGAATTTTCGTAGAGGTTGTTTCCGATCATTTCGGCGGCTGATGAGGAGGAGGATGAGCCGGAGAGAAGCATGGAGGCGGCGGCTGAAGTAGTAGAGGCCATGGTTGTGGCTGAGAGAGGAAGAGGATGGTTGTGTGTTCCTTCATAGGTTGTGATTAGTATGGACATATCATCTGCACATCTTTGGACCTACAAAAAATCCATAGTTTAATAGATATAATTAGGTAAAATGTTTTTTTTATATAATATGAAAACACAAATGAATATATAGACAGGTTAGATTTCTATATAGAAAGAACACCATTCAATGTCTAATAGTTTGAAAATGGTTATAGAATAATAAAATGGTTCTTGATGTGCACATGATCAAGAAGACAAAACAATAAAATAGACTTTATAAACTATATAATATGAACAAATATCAAAACCTTAACCAGAATAATGTATGCTATACATGGTTACGATTTCACAATTACTTTACTCTCAATTTTTTTTTAAATCAAGATTAAAAGTTTTAGGAACAAAAATATAGATCCATTTGATTAGTATGTATACCTGTTTTCTAACAGGACATCCAGCTGCAACCGTACAACGATAATATGCTCGTGGACATGGGTTCCCTTTCGCAATCTTTTGTCCATATTTTCTCCATTGACAACCATCATTCATCTATACAACATATAATAAAAACATGTCCAAATCATTAGTCATATCGTATACAAAAAGCTTGACTCGTATGACAGATTAATAGCAAAATAACAGAATAATTGAAAAATTTATTAGCGAGAATAACTGAACTGAATAAGGTTTTGGCGGAATAATTACAATACGCCGAAAAGTTAGTTTTAGTAGATTAATCACGTTTTGTTTTTTCTAATTATATTTTTAACACGTTGTTATATATAGCAGAATCACATTTTAAAAATGTGAAAACGTGAAAAAGTGATGAATGTTATGAATGATAAAAAAAATAGCGGAATCACGTTTATTTTGTACCAATCAAATTGTAATCGATAGATTAGGATAGAAACGGCTCTTTTATATAATGATAAATTAAAGAAAAATTGAAATTGTTTATAAATGATCTAAGGTATATATAGATCAACCTAAAATGAATAAACTAAAGGACGTACCGTTGGTGTGTCACATCTTGCTCTAACACAAACTCTAGCTCTCTTAACATGATTTTTCTGGCTTGTCTCGCCGTCAACATCTCCACCGGAGGCTGGTGCTGGAGAGCTTCTCTTCCCGGTAACCTTACTTGGCTGACAAGTCTCTTCCGAGCTATTTTCCAAGCTAGAATTGGCTGGTTTCTCTGTCGATAAACTTCGGTTTGATTCACGGTTGTTGCCATTATTGAACCCTAAGGTCAAGCCGGCCTTGGTCAACTCTTCATCAGCGTTGACTTCTGCGCTGATCGCTTCCGTTTTCTCTTCCTTTTTGTTGATCATATCACTCGGGGAAGAACTTCTTCTCCCGAGTGACAGCGATACAAGCTCGTGTTCTTGATCTAAAGAACTCAAATCCGCCGTCACCTTCGGATGATCAACCATGTTTTGATGTGGAGTTAGGTTGTTTGAAGGTTCTTGTTGAATTATATCAAAGAATCTGAGTTTGAGAGATTTGTAATCACTTTCGATTCGTTCGAGCATCCCTCTAAGCTTCTCGTTCTCTTCCTTAACCTCGTTCATCTCGGCCTTGGTAGATTCAAGTTGTTGATTATCATCATCATCACCCTAATTAAGACCATTCAATATAGTTGTTGATTAATTTCTCAACTAAATCTAATTTAATTTGTTCCAATAGTAACTTCTTTACTCTAAAAAAACTATAGCGATCCATTATTAATTCTAACGAATTATTCAATCCTCAATCAATATAATTTCAAGGTAACTAATACAATACAAAAATTATAAAAGAATAAGAACATTTTTTTGTGGATTTTGTGTGATATAAACTCCTCCCATATACATATATATAATTTATATGTGCACATATAGAGTTAGTGTTTTACCTTATTAGCTTCATGGATTTGAATAGATCCAAGAACTTTATCCTCAAGAGAATCTGAAGTGGGCAATTTAAGGAGAACCTCCATTGTAAGAAGTATATGAAGATATTTGTCTTCTTCTTGTTTAAGTTTTGCTTTTTTCTTTATGTTGTTTTTGTTTTTCGCAGACAATTAATGAAACCTCCTTCTACTTATAGCCATGTGTGTAGTTTCTTCGAGGGGACCCAAAGCGTCAACACTTCAACATGTTCGAATTTTTTTTATTTTATCTCTATTGAATTCAACTACCTTTTCCTCCAATATTATCTGTTTGATTTATATATAACTAACTAGTGTAGAAAACTTAATTTTTGACTTTTTTATAATAATACTATATGACAACATTCAAAAATAAATTATACAACTTGTGAAAAAAATATATCAATTTTCTACTTTATCCCTCTGTTATGAAAGATAGATTTTCTGGATTTTTTTGTTCCACGAATGTAAACTTTTTAGGTTTTTAAGGTATTTTCACTAATTGATAGTAATAAATTGTAAATTTTAAGAAAAAATTACTTGAAGTTATTTGAATAAAATGAATACTACTTCCTCTGTTTCGCAAAAAGTGTTATTTTGATATTTTTGTAGATATTAAGAAAATTTTTAAAAATGTTTTATATGCCGTTCACTAATATTTTTTAAAAAGTTATATCTTCAATTAATACATTAAAACATTAAGGTTAAAACCTAAATTTTGTTTATAAATTTGGATCGCAAATGTGAAACGAAACTTTTTGCGAAACAAAATTAAAACCTCAAAACGACATTTTTTATGAAAAGAAAAAAGTATAAGATTAAATGTTTAACTGGATAAATAATATCTTTATTACTAAATATTTATTATATTTTTAATTCGTGTAAAACTCGTAGAAAATCTAATTTTCGGAAATGGAGGGGATATATTTAAAAGATGAATAGAGTATAAAAATTAGTGGACCCAATAATATCAATATAGATAGGCAAGTAATTTTAAAATAAGAATTGTACTATATACTGAAATTGGTGATTTAATTAGAGCCTAAATGTACGGCATCAAATAGAGATTGTATAGCGTGAAAGGAGATGTCCTTGAAGCTTCATGGGAGAAGACATCTTCTATCTATTGGCCTCACATCACATGAGCATCCGTCAACTCTTTGAATCTTATATTATTTCTTTTCTTTTAATAAAAAAATATATAATATTTTAACAAAAAAAATATATAATATCTTTGTTTTGTATATTTATGAGTCCTCCCTCGTCAAAAACATGTTTTATACCCCAAATATGTAAAAAAAAGTTATATGTTAATCTAAGTGTATATAAATCAGCATGCCTTTTAACACAAAAAGTGTATATAAATCATATTTCTGATTGATGATCGACATGATTGCATAATAACGATATATCATCAGCTTCTATTTTCTATCATTTTAGTGGAAAAAAAATTTCATGTCTTTTCATCGTCCTTCTTTTAGTAAAAACGTGGTTTCATTTTGCCTAAGTTATGTTATTTTTCACTTGGTTAACATTTTATTCTATACATTTTTCACAGTTTTTCTAACTTTAGTAGTATCACTCCTTTTAAAAGAAGCAAGATGATGTCCAAAAGAAACAACCTAAAATCAGGGTTCGAACTCTGCACCTGTTTCTAGTGAGAAGAACTATTTGCCACTAGACTACGATGACAAAAAAAAGAAACAACCTACAAGAAGCTATACTTCGCTATATATCAACAAACAAGTTTAAAATTTAGCCATGTAACTCGTAAACAGAGTTTGAAAATGAGTGTTTTAGATGAATTATCTTCGACTAAGATTTATATATAGATACTTAAATAAGAAACATATCTGAAAGTCAAATCATGCAACAAGAGAAAGGAAAATAATATTAGGCATTTGTAAACCTTGTTCATAGGTTCATGCCAAAAGGTGCTTATTATACCGGTCAATACGCAGTTCACACACGGTAACTATATGATTTGTCAACTATTGACTTTTTTTTTTTTTTTTTTTTTTAANATAATTCGATCAACAAGGTCTGATGATCTATAGTCAAATAACCCTATTACGTGGAGCAACACGACTTAGTGGAGTCGAACTCCGGTGAAGTGACCGCAGAGATAGATCTTTAACCGCTTGAGTTAAAGACACTTCCCGTCAACTATTGACTTTGTAAATTGAAATCAATCGTTTAGTTTTGTTCCATTATTGTTATTCTCATATATTCGTCTTATGTTTAGTATTATTTTAAAGTCAAATGCTTCACCCAATGACGTATATGAGGTTGAAAAAAATTGTTTGTTCCATTTGATTTTTACAAACTATTTAAATATTCTAGTTTCAACTCTTCGAAATATTAATAAAGAAATAGTTTGAAAATTTTAATTATGTATATAGGCTTTACTTGTACACAAGTACTTGCAAAATTGCTAAGAAATACAGTAGACATATCTAGCAAATTGTCTTCTTCCGTTGTCTCCAATTCTCCAAACCAAACACCTTTTAACTCTATATTTCCCATTTTATTTTTTGACTCTCTCTTTTCCATTACATAAGTCTTTCTAGTTAAAATAGCGAAATTTAAGAATTCTATTTTTTTTGTATTAAGAATAAGGTTTATATCTAGACAAACATAATTCAACCAATAAAGAAAATATTTTTCATTAGTATTAGATAAAATAAATTAAAATTTTACCTAAATATTTAGAAAATACTTATAAAATAAAACAAGGCAGAGGAATTACTTTATTTGATTGCATAATATTAAAGATCTCTTTGGTTTTGAATATCTAAGAATGTTATTTTCTGAATTTGATTAATTAAACACTATTATGATATAAGGATATTTGCCATATTTATAGGATATAATATATTCTTCTATTCATATAACAAAACTCTTGTAATATATTTGTTTTTTTCATAAACTCTTGTATAATTCATATATATAGCTCTCTTCTATTTCAAGGTTTCGTATCTAAGTTTAAAAAATACATATATATGTAGTTAAGCAAATAATATATATATATACATACATACGTCAAGTTGCGGTGTACTCAAACCGCTATTATGGATAAAAGGAGAACAAACATAGTGAGTTAAGATTAATTTAGACAAAATTGTCATCAATGTATCATAGGAAAACCATCAAATAATAGGATAGATAAAATCATTGTTATTCATCATGTTTATTGTTGTTTTCTCTTTCGTTATGTAATTTGCAGATATGTATCCAGTTCAACATTATAAAATTTCAGTGTTAAAAAAAAGAAACTTGAATACTTAATCTCGTCATGATCCAAGTATTCCAATTTTTTTTGGGATCTTATCTCACACAATTTTTATATACTTTTTATCACAAAAAATGTTAAGCATTCTGATCAACTCAACTTACATAATCCAACCATTTGTTTTATTTATTTATTTATTTGTTTATTTTCTGTAATTAAGACTTTCTTATCAACTATTATAAATGTGCACAGTTCATTATATGGTTAAAGTAAACAATCATGGTCGCGTTGTGGTTATTGTTTAATTGATAACTTTCAGACAGCTAACTATTCAATTGATACTATTACATTAGCACGTCCCACATAATTAACTCCATTAATTGAGTAACATTAACTAGTACTCCATATCTTTTTACATGTTTCACGCAAATTAAAAAACTATTATAAAATTTATTTTGCCCTTCAATAATACATTAAACAAATTTTCTCTCTTCAATTAATACTTTAAAATAATGAAGTTAAAATTTGAACTTTTTTTTTATAATTTGCATTGAGAACGTAAAACGATACTTTTTGTGAAATAAAACTTAAACCTTAAAATGACATTCTTCGTATCGTGAATATTAATTACATAAAGCATTGGGAAATTGTAATGAATATTACACAACTCTAGATTATTAAGTGGGGGTTACCGGTTTGTGTGTTTCTATGAATTTAAAAATCCTACTCGATTTTCATTTTATTCCATAAATCCAAAGCTTTTAAAATTAGATAAGTGAATTTCATAATTTAAACAAGTAGATTTCAAAATTCAAACAAGTGGATTTTTTAAGAGAAAAATGAATCCCAAGCTTAAACAAATAATTTATGAAAAGATAACAAAATGAAGCTCAAAAAAGAGAAACAAAACAACAAAAAGAAGTCCGAGAAAGAGAACCAGAGGAGAAGAAGAACTTACAAGAAGCTATCAAAGAAATCTCTTATTTGGACGAACATGTTCGTTACGCCGCCTTTCATCAACTAGGTATGAAAGATGTATTCGTTAGCATGACTATTGATGAACGTTATGGTTAAATTAAACGTAACGACATTCAATAACACGTTTATTATTGTTACTATAATTTATTATTATTGGATTTTCCCCAACTATTATTATTAGATTTTATCTAATTATTTCATGATTAAGATTTTTTTTTATCTCTTGTGCATATATCAAAACGAGTAGACATATATGTTTTGGATTCATACGTTATTGCGTGTGTTATATTTTTTCGATTTAACAAATCAGTTTCAAAATACATACTGAAACACTAGTATTTGACTATTTGTAATTTTGTCTTCAAAACACTTAATTATAAATCTACTCAAATTCAATTTTAAATTAAATCCATATATAAATCCTCACTATTGAATAACACTTGGTTTTATTTTAGATTTCAAAATCATAGACTCAAAACACATGATTTTAACATGAATTTTAAAATCATAGAACCAATAACACAAAATTTGATTTGGAAATCTAAATACATTAAAATCATAGAACCAATAACACTCCCTAAATTTCATATCCCCAAATAGTTTTTGGGAGACTTACAAAAATACACCTTTGTATTGTCTGTTTTTCAAAA
>OVAN01015167.1:0-11516 GCA_900406275.1 Anastatica hierochuntica
GGAAGAAAAGCAGAATGTCTTTGACAACTACGTTGCTCTCTGCTTCTCAGAGAACTCTTAAAACTTTCGTGAAGTAATAGAACTCAAAAGATATTAGAGATTTTAGGTTAAAGATCTAGTTTGGACTTAGCTTACACATTCTTTTGAATCTTTTGGTGAAAACTATAGAGAAGTTCATTATAGGATTTCTTTATTATATGCAATAAAAATATTTTGGATGAAGAAGACGAAAGTTTTGTCATCGTCTAAAAAATTATCAAAGTATAAGCATCGACGACGAATGGGTGGGTGCCTAAAGAGGAAGTAAAAATCTTCTTTCATCAAATTCCTTAGCTTGCGTAATGCTAATCGAATATATTTTGATATATTGTTTAGATAAAATTTACTTTATCTTTTAGGTTTTGATTTATATTAGTTAGACCTAGTTTTGATTCTTAATACAGTTAGCTTTATTGAATTTTTTTTTTATTGGTTTCACGGTTCAACTCATTTTATATTTAACTTTGATTTGTTTATTTAATTAGTCCAAGATCATAAGACCATCTCCATTGGGAGAACCCCATTTTGGGGTTCTTAGCATAATAAAATTTATAAAATTAAAGAGAGAGAAAGAGAGAGAGAGATGAAGAGAGAGATAGAGAGAGAGATAGAGAGAGAGAGCTAAGAGTTGGTTCTTAAACAAGAGTTTTTAAAACCAACTCTTAGCTTTTTTTTCTTTTTTGATTTAATTTAATGCTTAAGAGTCTCATAAGAGACCACCAATGGAGGTGGTCTAAACTACTTTAAAGTTGTTCGGTTGGTTTTTGATTCATTACCGTAGTTTTTATTGGTTTACATGGATTTATTTCACGTGATAATGTTTTTGCCTTTGGATTGATTTTTTTTTTATCGACAGGGTCACAACGGATCGACTCAATAACCCTTTTAATTCTACATAGAGGATTTAGATTCCAACGGACCGATTCGGTGACCCTTAAACCCCACACAGGCCATACTCGCACATATACGAATGTCGGAGTTCGAACACACGAACCCAAACTTTATGAAATGACAGCTTGTTACGCCTTTGGATTGATTAATTGAAGCATATCTTTTCAATGTTAAAATAAATTGTTGAATATACGTATCAATATTAATCTTTTGCCAATTTTATCAAGGGACAAAAAATGTGACATATCATAAGTAGTTTGGGCCAATTTTTTAATAAACGGGCCCGTATTTGAAATAAAAGCCTATTACGTTAAGAATTAATTTTAATAATATTTGATTTTTTCTTTTTAAAACGAATTTAAGCTTTCTGTATCCGACAGAATATATTAAGAGCATATTAGAGATGCTGACAGACAGATTTAATACGCTGTCGTTTTTAACGTATTTTCCCTTTTACAAAAAAAAAATTATTCCAAAGAATTTTATTATTTTCCACATTTAATCTGTGAAAAATAAAAATAATCCAATCTAAAAAAAGGCGTAAGAGAGGTCTGAGATTCGTCAAAAAGGTCTTTGAGAATCCAAAACGTTCTTCTTATGGTTTAGCTTTCGATTTTCTCCATACAATTTCTCCTTCTTCTTCTTCCTCTCGGCATCAAATCGCCGGATCTTCCCGATTCCGATTCACTTGATTCCGTGTTTCAGGTAAAATCGAGATTTGTTTCCTAATTCGTTTGAACAGATCGATCTTTGTGTTGTTTCAAAATAGCTTATGTGGGTTTCGATTTTCTGAGTATTTGCTGTTTGATTTTTTGTAGGAAGAAGCATATGATTGGTTTGATTCAGGATTTTCCGGCGATTTGGTTGACGTGTTGAAGAAATTTGGAGCTTTAGTGTTTTTTTTTCTTCTCTTTTTTGTAGATTTTAATGGGTTTGAAAAAGTTTTGACTTTTCGTGAAGATGAGATTGTTGGAGATTGCAGTTCGTATTCACGGGTTTGTTTGATTACACAGACTTTGAAGAATCTAAGCGTTTTGGTTGATTAGTCTTTGAAAAGATTTGTTTAGGCTTTTAGCATTTTCGTCAAGTGTCTATTAAAGTGGTTTGCTTTAGAGCTTAGAGATGGATGAAGAGGCTACTTCTTGGATTAGGAGGACTAAGTTTTCTCAGACAGTTTCTCATCGTCTGGATTCGTCGAAGTTAGCCTCTTTTCCTTTTATGGTAAACCAAGAGAAGGCTGCTGGAGTTAGAAGTAGACCCCAAACATTGTCATCGTCGTCGTCATCTTCGGATTCGAAGTTGGTTTCGAGTAACTCAGAGACTAAGGAAGATTCCACGTGTTTGAAAGCTGATACATATGTTGTTGATTCGGAAGTACAGAGAAACCCGGTTACTAATAAACAGAGATCGGTTTCTCCCTCGCCTCAGATGGCTCTTCCTGATGTGTTTAAGGAAGCGAGGTCTGAGCGTAAGAGATTTTCTACTCCTCATCCAAGAAGAATGGACTCAGAGAAAGGAATGAAGCCGAAGTTAACCCATAAAAACTCTTTTGAGAAGAGATCATTCAACTTGCGGTCACCGTCAGCTCCTATCAGAGATCTAGGCACTCTGAGGATTCAAGAGAGGGTGAAGAGCAAGAAAGACACTGGATGGTCTAAGCTTTTTGATAATGGTGGTCGTAGAGTGAGTGCTACCGAAGCTGCTGAAGAATACCGTATTGAGATGTCGAAGCTGTTCTTTGGGCTTAAGTTTGCTCATGGGTTATATAGCCGACTGTACCATGGAAAGTATGAAGATAAAGCTGTTGCGGTGAAGCTTATTACTGTGCCTGATGACGACGAAAGTGGATGCTTGGGAGCTCGTTTAGAGAAACAATTTACCAAGGAAGTCACCCTTTTGTCACGATTGTGCCATCCAAATGTTATAAAGGTGATTCGAGTCTCGTTTGTCATTTTCTTTAGGCCAGTCTAGATGGAATGGCAGCTATAGTTTCGGCTAACTTTTCTTTTCTTGTTTGTGTGCTGAAACAGTTTGTGGGAGCGTATAAAGATCCGCCTGTATATTGTGTTCTCACGGAGTATTTACCAGAAGGATCCTTGAGATCTTTTCTGCATAAGCCTGAGAATAGGTCTCTTCCATTGAAAAAGCTGATAGAATTTGCTCTAGATATTGCAAAAGGAATGGAATATATTCACTCTCGACACATAATTCATCGGGACCTTAAGCCGGAAAATGTATTGATCGACGAAGACTTTCAATTGAAGATTGCTGACTTTGGCATAGCATGCGAGGAGGAGTATTGCGACATGTTGGCTGATGACCCTGGGACATATAGGTGGATGGCACCTGAAATGATAAAACGGAAACCACATGGGCGGAAGGCAGATGTTTACAGCTTTGGCCTCGTTTTATGGGAAATGGTAGCTGGAGCAATCCCGTATGAGGACATGAATCCTATTCAAGCTGCTTTCGCAGTCGTACACAAGGTAAAATATTCTGTTAGTCTCCTGACTGTTTCATGACTAATCTTCCGCGGGGATCTTATACCATCTCTCAGCACAAGAAGTGTCTAATGTTTATCTTGTTAAAACCTTTGAATCTAACACGAAAAAGATCTTACAGCATGAGTTCTTTATTGTTCAGTTGGTTCAACCATTTGAGACCTGAACCAACATGTTTGATCTTTGGTTCAGAACATTAGGCCGGCTATCCCAAAGGAATGTCCAGCAGCTATGAAAGCGCTGATAGAGCAGTGTTGGTCGGTTGCACCGGATAAGAGACCCGAGTTCTGGCAGATAGTAAAAGTGCTTGAACAGTTTGAGACTTCACTGGAACGCGAAGGGAGCTTGAATCTTACTTCAAACAAAATCTGCAAGGACCCAAGGAAAGGTCTGAAACATTGGATTCAGAAGCTAGGACCGGTCCACGGAGGAGGTGGTAGTAGTAGCAGCAGCAGTAGCCTTGGTGGCTCGGCTTTGCCTAAGCCTAAATTCGCTTGAGAGATGTGAAGGGTTATTATCATTTGTAAATTTTATATATAATACTACAAAAAAAGAAGGGGTTTTGTGTTGTGCTAGTGTCCTGTCCTCTGTTTGTGAGTTGAGTTTCATCTCTAGATTTGTTTTGTAATGACAGCTAAACTGGAGAATGTTTTTGTGATTTGATGTTTCTGAGATTCAATATCATCTCTGCTATTACTTATGTTCCATTACGACTACTACTGAAGCTAAGTGTTGATGAACAATATGAAGTTTTAACTAGTGCACTGTAAAAATTGTACACTTGTTGACGTTGGTGGACTAAGTCGTCGGAAGATTCCAATCTTTACGATAAAGTTTTCAAATAGTACAAATCACAATATTACATTAAGACAAAAACAAAATGTTTTTTGCGTTTGGATAAAAGAAGACGGAAACTCTTTGGGAACTTGTTGTTGTATTACTCCGAATCTCTATGTAACTCCTCGGCCGTTGATGTCCACATACACACATCTCTGATTTTAACATTCGAACAACACACTTATTATTAGAAAGTATTTTTTATCAAATGTTTTAGTCTAATCACAGAGCAAAATTATTAATATAACCAACCAACAAAAGAAAGAATCAGTTGACATTAAAAGTACTTGTTCTTGATTCAAAAGGAATCCAAAGAAATGACGAAAGCATCCAAAAATATATTTATAATTCACAGATTAATTAAAAATAGTAATAAGAAAAAGTAGGGTATTTATAATGTTCGTCCTACAAACTCAGAGGTCAGGTCCATTATGGGATATGTTTGTACACATCTTCCTTTGTTTCTTCCCTCTGCCACACCTAGTCATGTGACTTAATTATACTCTACTTTTTTTCTTTCTTTTTTCCCAATTAATTATTTTCAGCAACGCACAATATTAATCTCACTAGCTCAATTTGGTACATGATTTCCATTATTTTAGACCAAAAATTCATGGTTTTATTACAATAAATATGTGTACGAATAAAGTTAGCATGTATTGGATCTTAATAATATTTACTCTCTCTAAGTTTTTAAAAAAATTATTGGCGAAAAGTTATAATTATATTACCCCAACTTTAGCAAACTTGTGATAAGATTTAGCAAATTCTTATATTTATAATCAATTGACTAATTATTAAATTACTCAATTTGTTTCATAATATTAGATGTTTATAGATATATTCAGACCCAACAAATATAGTTTTTATTTACTTCACAATATAATATTTTCGCATTTTTATGTACATAATAAATTTATTGATTATTTTTTTACAAGTCGTATTATGCAGTGTTTTTCACAATTGATTGTACTGATTTTAATTTATACTTTTTATAATAAAGGTTCATTTTTAAATATACGTTTTTAGTTAAAATATTTTTATATTTTAAAATACATAGAATTCTCTAATATTAAATCTTTAAAATGCTAAAACAAATCGATTAATATGTTAAATACTTATATAAATTTTCACATGACAAAGATTTTTTCTTTTTTGATATTTTTAAGAAAGTTGTTGATGTTATCAAGTTTTTTTTTGTTGACCAATTCTACAAAAAATTATGTACGAAATTAAAATAAGAAATTAATTACATACACATTAAATAATTAAAATAAAGAAAAAGGGTTTAAGGGGTTCAATAGTGTTGACAACGCCACTCTCTCTCTAGAGATCCTAAAAATGGCAACTGATTGATTCAACCTCATCACTCACTCTCTGCGACTCACTGAACCATACCACCCTGAACCATGACCCAACAAACCCACCGTCGTCGCCGTCGTCACTCCGCCGTCTGTAACCGTCATCCTTCTACCAAACCCACCACCGGTTTTTGTGCCACCTGTCTCCGCGAACGCCTCTCCACTATCGAAGCTCTGTCTTCCTCCTCCGATCAGGTCCCTGAGCTCCGCCGTGTTCGCTCCTATTCACTTCGTGACGCATCCGCCGCTATTTCAGACCAGCCCCGACGCAGATCTTGTGATGTTAGGTCTAACGATGGATTTGGTGACGATGAAGAAAATCAACTCGAGAGCTCGATTCGAATCCCCATGGTCCCTGATTTGAAAGAAGAGGAGGAAGAAGAAGAAGACGAAGACGAAGAAGCTAATATGGGTTTTGATGAAGGTAGAGCGAGTAGGAGACTCGTGGAAGAAGAAATCGAAGATGGAGAGCAGAAGACGATGAAGGAACTTATAGATCTAGAAACTAAAAATCAACAAACGAAGAAGAACAACGGCAAAGATTTTAAAGAAATCGCTTCGGTGTTAAGCAGAACATTTCAGAAATTTTCACTCAAACATCAGAAGAATGGGAAAAATCCAGACGCCGGAGGCGGCGGAGTTTACTCTAAACGTAGATCGGAAACCGGCGACCATTGTCTCGGCCGTCGCTCATGTGATGTAGATCTCAGGTTGTCTTTGGACGCAGGTCGAATCTCGTTCGATGAGCCTAGGGCGTCATGGGACGGATGCTTGATCGGAAAAACATATCCGAAGCTGATTCCGTTGTCCTCTGTCACTGAAGATGTTAATACCTCGCCGGAGAAGAGAACTGGAGTTAAAGACGAAGAAGAGGAGAAGAAACCAGGCGGCACAGCTCAGACGAGAGATTACTACTTTGATTCGCGGCGGAGAAGAAGCTTTGATCGATCATCAAGACATGGATTGCTCGAGGATGAGGAATTGAAAGCGATTTCAAACGCCAAGGTGTCACCTGAAACTGTTGGTTTGTTTCATGGAGCAAAGCTGCTTGTTACGGAGAAGGAACTTAGGGATTCGAATTGGTATTCCATCAAGAATTACAAGCCGGAGAGCTTGAGATTAGATTCCAAAAGTGTTGGTTGTGTTGCTGCTGGTGAGGTGAAGCATGATGGTTTTGTGTTAAAGAAGCCTGGAAAGAAATGGCCTAAGGGATGGAATCTTTGGGGATTGATTCAGAGGAAAACCGATACAACCAAGAATGGAATCAAAGCCGAGCAAAGTTTGAAACTTGGAGGAAATGCAATGGAGGGTTCCCTTGCTGAGTCTCTGTTGAAGCTTAGGAAGGTGGCTAAAGGAGAAACCAATGGTGATGTTAGCGAGAAACTCATAAGGAGCTACAGCGTTAGTGCAAGAAAGTCTTGTGACGGAATGCTTCGTGGTGCCTCTATTGTTAATGGCTTAGAAGGTGGAAGAAGCTCTTGTGATGGCATGTTTCGCGGTGCCTCTATTGTCAATGGTTTCGAAGGTGGAAGAAGCTCTTGTGATGGCTTGTTCCATGGCTCTATTACCGGTGTTGAGACCGGAAGAAGAAGCTTGTGCGAAGATGGTTTGGTTGATGACAATGAAAGGAAGCGGAATCATCTTCTACAGAGAGACCCCAAGCTTGATACTTACTCGCCAGATAACCTCAGAAATGGTATGGTTAGATTCTACTTGACGCCGTTAAAGAGCCACACGACAAACAACAAAAGTAGGCTGATGAACTAGTCTGACATGTGATTGTTAGTTCATGGTGGACTATATTGATAGTGTGTTGTATGTAATTAGCAATTACCATGTTTGTTACTTAATATCCCATTGTTCTATAGATCATAAGCCCATCTTTTTCTCTCTTCTTTTTCCTTCTACTCTTTTTTATTAATGCTCTAAGAGTTTAATACAATGTTGATTTTGTTGAAAGATGCAACCTTTGTAGTTAATAGCCAAGAACAATACAACAGCTACTAGACTTGAATAGTCCATACTTTCAAACTCAAGATATTGGGCAACTAAACTTTGATGGTAGCATAAAGCATCAAGTTATATTCCAAAAGAGTTTAAGTCTAACACATGAATCAAACCAACAACAAAGGACAAGAGCTACATCCCAAGAACAAGAACATGTACCATTTTTAGAGACAGGTTATGGCGCGGTAGAACATATATAAGTCATAAACAGTTTTGACCTTTCTGCTACAATCTGAAAATCCATCGAACGGAACACTTGTACGACAAGTTGAATTTTCAATCTAACGGATACACAGCCTAATGATCACAACTCTTTTGCGACTTATTCAAGATCATACCCTTTCTCTTGAAGTTCAGTAATGACCTCATTCCTCATTCTCAGCCATAGTTTCTGAGCTTCTTTGTCAAACTTCTTCTTCTCCAACTCTTTCTGGTAATTATCGGCTTCACCTTCGGACTCGACAATCCCTTTAGGCCCAATCGCTGTCCCGATCATTCCTCCCTTTGCAATAAAATCCTCCATGGCCTCTGCATCACCTGGATAAGGAAACTCACGTCGCTCATACAAATGAGCCAACTCTCTCTCCTCCTTTGGTCTCGGCTTCAATGTCCACCAACCTAAAGGAGACGTTTCATTGTAAATCCATGCGATGCCGAAGATTGTGTAGGTGCATAACAATGCTTTCCCCACTTGTTTCCAAAAGAAAATATCGTCACGCCCTAATCCAACCTTCTTCAGGTACTTGTTGGCATCCATCGACTTCAAAGCCTCTATTCCTATAACATACACACACACAAAGCCAAACGAGTCAAAATGAGCTTACATGATTTCGTTCAGGCATTTCATCGAACACCTTATGTGATGCCTCTAACTAAGATCACACCGACAAGTAAAAGACGGAACTTTTGACAAAACCCACAATAACTGAAACCAATTTAATGGATTTTTCCACATGAATTTCATCGACGTATGTATATAATACGATCAAAGAGAGAGAAGTAAGAGGAGATTAAATTGGGAAAAGAGTAAAGGATGGTAGAAAAAATCTCACCTGTTTTAGCCTGTTGAAACTGTTTTCGCACCATCTTCTTCTCCGTGGAGCTAAGAGCTATGACCAAGCTTCTATGAGATGATCAACGAGCTAAGACGCCCATGGACATAAGCACTCGTAGAAAGAAATGAAAGCTGAAACGAAGAGAAATCGATCTCAGACAGAGAAAAGTCTAGTCAAACGCTGTCGTTTAGAGATATTGGGCCTATTCACGTGCTTGGGCTTTATTATTACAATCGTGAATAAAAAAATGCCGTTTCCTTCCCTTTTTTATTGAGACTTTACTTTTGGTTTCATATTAATTTCTGATAACGGTGTTGTTCGTTTGGCGCAGTTTTCTGTAGTTGTGTCTGCGTCTATATTTTACATAAAAGTTTGTTCGTTTGAATGACACAGGTACTGCGTCTAGACGCTGCGTCACGCGGCGAACGCTGATAAAACCAACGTCTGCGTCTAAATCAGCGTCTGCGTCTACCAAACGAACAACAATCAAACGAGATTGACGCAACCGCAGCTGCAGCTGCAGACGCAGGAAACTGCATCCGCCAAACGAACAACACTAATGTGAGATTTTCAATATGTTTTTTCTGAGATAATAAATTTTCAATTTAGACATTGATACAATATTTCAAACAACGAATACAGAGGTACGATACGCCTCTGAGAGGAAGGGACGATTGAAAAAGCGATCGTAACTGTTTTTCTTCACACCGGCTTTTCTTTTCACCGGCGACTCCGACCGCTGGTTTTTTGCTTTTGTTATTATCTTTTCATTATACATTGCATAATAAAAATCGATGGCGTTATCCGACGCGGTTAACGGGAATCTCGCGACGATCTACTTGGCGGTTATCATCTCGATTAAGGTCTACGGATTGATCTCCGGCAAAAGCTTCAACGTCGGATTGATCGTCATCGTCTCGATTACGGCAGTCGGCCTTTTGCTTGCGGTTACGCTCGTTTGGGACGTGTCTCGTAGAGCGGCGGAGGCGATTTCGAGGTATAATCGCGTCGGTGAAGAGGAGGATCTCAGTCACCGTCATCATCACGACGGTGGTGGGAATTGTAAAGGAGGTATTTGTTGGCACGACGTCGCTGTGCGATCTCCGGCTTCCCAGGGACGTGAAGCCATGGCGATTTTATGGCGATTAAACGGTTATCTTCTCGCCGCGTATTCAGCGGTTGAGTTTTGTCTCTCTCATATCGTGGGTCACTGGCCTAAATCTCTCAATGATCTTGAGTCTCCTATCACATCGGCGGTTATTCGAAGACGTGAAGCACAAATCCATTTTCTGCTCATATCTTCTCTTTATAAACCCGTTGTCGTGGTTGTTTACAGCAATTTTGCTGAGATTTTGTCACTACTAACACCCGATGTTAGTATTGTGTTAGTTTTCGGTAGTCATCGTTATCGTTTGGTGATGATCCGAAGGTTGAAACAAATCCTTTTGGATTTGTTGGGTAAATGAAGACCGGCACGGAAACCACCATGGATTTATTGCGTTGAGAATGGATATGTTATGATGATCAAGATGAAACCGCATAGGCAATGAACGATTAGTAAACGATAAGATACATTAACTAAGTTGAAGTTCAAGCGTCATAAGGATCGAGAAACATTTACAACGACATCAACACCAACTAAATTCATTAAGGTAATGCTAAAGACATTTTGGAGGCTTAGCAATATGTTGTCAGTCGATCTCAAGTGTATGAAGGGGGGACATAACAGAAGTATTTTGTTAGCCCGTAAGGCTTTTGTTAAGAGAGCAGGGTTATATTCCACTCCATCATCGAAATTGTTTCAATTTCTCATATTTGCGAAAAATGGATGTATTCATGTGTTTTTATATCTTTATGTTATGATTTTCTCAAATTTGATGTATTCACGTTTCGTAATCTCATATTATCATCAATAAAAGCGATTTCAGACGTTAAAAAAAAAAATAATTTCAATTTAGACAATGAAACCCTTAACAAATAGGTGAAACACAAGGTTCGCGATTCGGGTCCTAAACACCGACCTTACAATATCCATTCGGGTAATTAGAAATTTCGGTTTGAGATCGGATCGGATAAACTGGAATGGCGTAAATTTAGGTCGGGTATTCAGATTCGAGAATTTTAAAATTTTCTAATATTTCAGATTTTTCAGATATTTGGAGTTTTCATATCATTACGGGTGTTCATCTAGGATACTTGTTCTTGAATATTTTCGGATATTTATCCGAATTTTGGATTCAAGTGTTTTCAAGTTTTTTTCGGAATCTGGTGTTTCTTTAGTTTGAGTTGATATTTCGGTTGGAGTTTAGGTTCGGATTGAAATTTTGGATAAAATGCCCAACCGTGAAAACATAGAGCGTAAAGGCTATTTCCACTTGCTTTTTGACAAACATGGCCCAAAGACGAATGCGGCAACTTCGACATCCACTAAACTCTTTTATCGACTAAACAAAGTTGACAATTCACTTAAAAAAAAAAAAAAAAGTTGACAATTCACGATGATCAACTCCTTCATCAATCGTATTATGTGGTTTACAAACTATTAAATTAAAATGTGAACAATCACTGTCATTTCCGGAGAAATCATCTAACTAATAAAAAGTAGCTATTTGTGACTTCTCAATGCATCCACCTCAGCTCTCTACCAAAATCTCCTCTCTTCGCGCCACATCATCTTGCAACGTCTTGCTGTTTTTAGAACAAACGCTTTGATGTTTTGAACGCTACCAGTTACCCAAGAAACGACAACCACTCTCCCTCTCCTGAATCGACCACTTTTCGCCTCAAATGAAACCCTTATTCGTTTCACCTCCTTCCTTCTCCGA